>JANHFX010005468.1:0-13682 GCA_027560015.1 Chloroceryle amazona
GATCTGTTAAAGATAAATGTTCTTTCCATGTTGTTGTTGCCTCCGCATCTGTGCATGTGTGTATTGGCTGGCTTTTTGTGCTGCTCTTTTTAAAAAAAAATTCTCATGTCTTTTGTGGTATTAAAAAGCTTCAAAAATAATTTATTGCAGAGCTCAAGAGTGCCCATGAATCTGAGAGGAAGTTGCTTGAAGATTCCTTTAAAGAGAAGCAGGAATTTCTAGAGGTTTGTTAAGGGTTGGGGTCATAGTGAGAGTCTCTAAGGCAGTTTGGAGATGTGCACTGAATTCTTGGCCTGACTATACATTATCTTTTCATTTCAGAAAAAAATCGATGAATTAAAAAGTGAAAACGACTCTTTGAGTGAGAAGTTGAAATTAGAAGAGCAAAAACAAATAGCCAAAGAAAAAGCCAATCTAGTAAGTCTTCCTCTTCAAAAGTAACTCAGATGAGCAGATCTTGTAAGCCTGGGTTTATTTTATTGCATAACATGAAAGGTTTGCAATCAAGACTGATAGGGCTCCCATACTTATTAACATTTTATGTAAGTGGCTTGCCTTCCAGAAGTTTTTCTCAAACACTACACTCCTGTGTATTAACCTTACCATTATAAATCCATAAAGCTATTGCATATCTAAGTCAGTGATGTAAGTTACAGCCTAAGATAAAAATGAAGACCTATGTGTAGGCAGAAGTTGTACCACAGGTTTCTTGCAGACAGACAATAAATGTTCTAACGGTGCTCTGATCAGTGTGGGCTGACATCACTGCTAAAAATCTTGCTGCTTGTACTCGAGTCTTGAATGCATTTATTCAAGCATTGATTCATACTTGTTGATGATTTATCTTTCAGATAAACTTTTTATTCTTTCTTCCTGAGGCTGCTGTCATCTGTGACACTCCTGGGTTAGAAGTGTGCTCCGAGAGGTTTTTTAATGCGCTAGGAGAGCTAAACGCAGATATGCTTATCTTTCTGGTTACCTGGAAATAACTGGAATACCAGTAGTATTGCTTATCCCACAAAGAGAAATTCCATGCTTAAAACCTCCCTTAGGATGCTTCTAGCAGAAGTTTTCATTGGTTTTCATTGGAATTGAATTTTTTTCTTTTTCCCTCTTACTGCTTATTGTAGTGGCAGGACAGAACTGACAAAAGAAGAGCCTGCAACCACAGTATGGTGCTGTGGCTGAGAGAGAGGATACCAAAGCAATTATGTTGTACACTGCACTTGAAAGTTTGAACTGTATTCCATAGGCATGCTTAGATGTTGTTTAATTTAAAGCAGCAATAGTCAAGCGCCTTTACATAGCTGCAAATGCCCTTTGTCTCCTGACCGCTAAGACACATCATAAACTTGAAGCTTTTCTATGGAAGAATACTGATGTGACCCAGTATACAATTCTGTACTAAACACAAATTCTGCTTATCAGAATTCCCATTAGCCCTTTGAAAACAGTGTATTTCCATCTCTCCAGTATTATTCAGATAGTGTCACATGATATTCCCAGGATTTTTGCTAGAAACTTAAACAGGCTTTTCAGGCTTTTTATCTGGCTCTGTGGTGGCTCAGATTTAACTTCAAAAACACATTTGAAGACCACTGTGGCAGAGGAAGGAAAGAAACAAAAAATAAATTTTGAACCTAATGTAAGTTGCATTTAAACTTCTCAGGATTGCTTTTCTCAGTAGCTCCTACGTTGTGTGCAAAGCCACAAACAGGAGGAACGCAGTCCAGATTGTCTGCCGGCTCCTCTGAGGCAGCACAGCACCACCCTCACATGGACGTGTGTTCAAAAGCAGAAATTAAACAAGAATCACTAATGCCACAGTCCTTAAAAACACGCAGGAGAATGAAATGTGTAGGTGATGCAGGCCTTGGTACCTGCAACACGTACTAGCTCTCTCCTTGTGGGCCTGTGCCCCACAAAACCACAGGCACTGCCCTCTGAGCCTTCAGTTTCTGATGTGGCAGCAAAGCTGTTACTCAACATGGCACACCAGGATTCTTACCCAAATACGCTAAAACAAGTTTGTTTGGTTTTGAAGATAAACTGAGTTACAAAATGCAATTGTCAATTGATTTCTGTTTCTGTTTAACTTGGGAAATGGACTGACTTGCTTAATTTTTATTTTTATTTTTAAATTTATTTTTATTGACTTCCTTATTTTTTTGCCTGTGACTTTGTCTTTGAAATGTAGGGAATATGTTTTACTCTGCAGGGTATGAATGATTCCTCACTCTGGAAATGAGATCTGACCCTGCCCTGTCCATGTCCTGCTCTCCCCTCCACCTCCTAGAAAGCAACAAAAAAAAGGGAAAATAAAAGTACTAACTTTCTGTATTGTAGATAAGTCATGGATGTAAAACAGTGCAAGATTATTTTAATCTGTAATTCCATTGATTGGCTTGAAGAACATAAACCTGAAAATATTAAATTTCTGCTTATGAACCATATGCCTTCAAACTCCAAACAGGGAAAATCAGCTACTGTCAAGTTCATAGCTTGAAGTTTCTGGTACTACTTGATCTACTCCAGCATTTGAAAACTCTTCAAATGTTTACTCTAATTATCTCTTGGGATGGGTTATGAGTAATATGAAATAAATTTTGGAACTCCTAGCCTTAAAGGGAGCCTTTGGACACTCCTGCAAAACAAGTTTTGCTGTGACAGCTTTAGTGCCTGCCTTTGACTCACAAGGGTTTTTCATGTTTGTGCATAAAGTGTTTTCTGAACAGCTTCACAGGAAAACTAAAACTGTCAACCTCTGCCAAAGGACACCATCTGAGGAGAAAGTGGCAGCAGAGTTTATTTATTTTCAATTGTAAACTGTTCAACTTGATTTCACTTAGAAGTTGTAACTGTCATTACCATACGCTCTTTCTAAATAGCAGAGAAACACTTGAATTGTTCCTGATGCTCAGTGTACTAAGCAAACTGTGGAAATCTTTCAGAAAAACCCACAGATAATGTATCTGGAACAAGAGCTGGAAAGTTTGAAAGCAGTGCTGGAGATCAAGAACGAGAAACTCCATCAGCAGGATATAAAGCTAATGAAGATGGAAAAACTGGTGAGTTTTCCTTGGGGTCTGAGTTATATTCTGATAATGAACTTGGGCTGGTCAGACTTACATGCAAGTATTGGGTTGGGTTTTTTTTGTTTAAAAGGAAACATGATATGATAGGACGTGTTCCCATTGTAGGTACAATTATATCTGCATTGGGCTGTAATGTAAAGAGGGGGAAGGAATCACCAGATGCTGTAAATGACCTTTTAACTTCTTAAGATAACTGCTGGTTTACGTAAAAGTATTGCTAAGTTAGTACAGTGTTATCTGGTAGTTTCTTCATCTTTTCTGACAGACGTTGGCCACAGTAGAGAAGCCCTTGGACCATCCAACTTTTTAATCAGTGTTTTTCCTTAACTTTTGATAACAGCAAGGAAGTGGGATCAGGAGAGCGACAGGGAGAGCTGTTGTTTAAACAGGGGAGCTCTTGAATTTGTCAGGCTTGCGTGTTATTTCTAGGCAGTCCTCCGTCTGCAGCAGCTTCTAAAGCTGCTGCCTGTCACTGGCAGAAGTTACTAGAACGTGCTGGATTACTAGATCCCTTACCCAGTCCTCGTTTGTTGGCATTTAATCAGCCCAAGTGGCAAAATGCCAGTGTTACGCACAGGTAAGGTATGGAGGATCTGTTTGCTTGTTTCAGAATATTAAGCCGTGATAGCAGGTCAGACTCGCATTACTCTGAGTTTTTTCCACTTACTGTAACGAGGCCTTCAGGCTCTAGGTTAGGGATGTCTGTGACAGCTGGTTAGGTATCTTGAGGAGTGCATGTATGAGTTTTGTTTTAAAATGTGTTTTTATCCTAAGCTGGAGAACAACACAATCTTAATGGATAAATTAAAGAAAGTTCAGCAAGAAAACGAAGAATTAAAAGCTCGGATGGACAAACACATGGAGCTTTCAAGGTGAAAAATAGCTGTGGACTTTCATATGTTCTTATTAATCAGGGGAGGGCGTTCCTGTGACAAAGAAAATTCTGTCTAAATACTAGTGATTGGGATGGTGTAGTACTCTGTAAAAGAACACATCCCTTTCTTTCCCACTTGTGTCTCTACAAATGTGTATTATGTATAAGAAGCAGGATCAGATTATAAGGGGGTAAAGGGTCTGTATGTTTGCCAGTGCTCCAAACCTGTATTTCAGGGAAGGAAAAACAACTCGCAAATATTTTATGATAGATTGGCTCTTCAGGTGTTAGTGGCTTGTGAACTAAACCTGGTTTTACTTTTAACCACTTCATTTGAGTGAGTTGTCCCCAGTTTAGATCATTGAAAAGACCAGTGTGTTTTATTTAGCAATAGGAGCAATATTTGACAGAATAAAGTGGGTCTGAGGTTCTCCTAACTTAAACTGTTGCTTAAATGCAAACTCTTCCAGTTTGAAGGGAACTACAGAAATGCATCTTCTATGTAAAGCTAAGCCTGCCACAAGCCCCAAAGGCTTCAGGCACAGCCCTGTAAAAGCATCTGTTGTAAGCCAGACGAGTCACACTTTTCAGCTGCTTTTTCTGGCCTTCAAAGATGTTTCTTATTGGGACTCCCTGCTGCTCTTTGTGATCTACCAGTTTAAATCCAGCAAGAATGAAAACATGGTCAATCTTCCTTTTAGGGAAGTAATTTTGTTGTAAGCTAAGCAGAGGTTTATGCAATTTCAAACCTTTCTTTAACAACTTCAGTGCTGTAGCCTCCAACTTGGGTTATTTGTTCTGATGTAAATCTTGCATTTGCAGGCAACTTTCTACGGAGCAGGCTGTTTTACAGGAGTCGCTAGAGAAAGAATCAAAAGTAAACAAACGCCTGTCCATGGAAAATGAAGAACTTCTGTGGAAGTTGCACAATGGCGACTTATGCAGCCCGAGGAAACTGTCTCCCAGTTCCCCATCCGTGCCTCTTCAGTCCCCACGAAATTCTGGTAACTTCTCTAGTCCCACAGTATCACCGAGATGACATCTCGAGAGAAAGGGGCTTGCTTTTCATCTGTGATCTGCAGAACTGATCCTACCTTTATTCGCAGGAGCAAGAGCTATATTAGCCAAATATGACAACTAAACATAACTGGAAACTTTGGTGCAAAACTGTCAATAAGAAACTGAGAATAGGGAGCAAGGCATTCATGTTGCTTCTCCCCAAAAGACTTTTTTATGACCTCTATGGACATTGCTGCACAAAGCACTTACAGAGCAAGGAAAGACTTGTTCATTTGCCTTTTCACCGAACTATACGATAAAGCTCAGGGGCTTAGAGATAAAGATCACAACCTTTATAATATGTTCCTTATCACAGACACTTTTTTTAAGGCTGTGTGTATGCGTGTGTGCGTGCGCGTGCTGTGGATGGAATGGATGTAACACACTGTGCGTGTGTCTAATGCTGCCTTCTTTGCTGTGTACGTAATAAAGGATCAAAGCTGAAGACTATACATTGACATGTACTTCCTTACTAATGTAGTCAGCATGCATGCTTTTAGAAGAGAGTACCCTCACCCAGGAAGGGGGCGAAACTGCCACTAGGACTATAAGTTAGTTTCTTCCTCCTTTCTGGCTTCAGTTCAGTAAAAAAAAAAAAAGGCATGAAAAGCTTTGTCAACTGACTCTCATATTCAGGTTGTGGCTGACCTGAGGATGCAACTTAGGAATTTAAAAACAATTTGTAGCCACCTTTTGTATGGACTCTTGGTTTAATAGCCATGCACAACTCTGACAGTTATGAGGAGACTCCTTTTGCAGGATACAGTGAATTTTGGCTTTCAAGTCAACAGGGTCATCCTCAGAACCATGGTAGCCCTCGAGGTCAGAAGTTTTTAGTTGAGATACATGTTCAGAAACTTAAACTTACCATCTTACCTGCTGGAAAGGAATCACTTATTTCCCCAAACCAGCATGGCCATTGCTGAGACCATCTGCTGAACAGAAACTTGCTGTAGATTTGAGAGCCAAAGAGAAAGATCCAGTAATTGCATAAGGTGCATTCTTAACTCAGTTCTCATGAAGAATCTTAAGTAATTGGTGATTTCCAATGTATCTGGTGACACACTTTGCCTTTTTAAGCATTAGCATTTATTTGTATTAACACTGTTCAGGGTTGGCTAAATTCAGCTGAGGAACAGGGGGAAGCTGTGTATTTTTTGTGCTAATTCCACTTCGTGCTCCCTCTTAGACTGCAGGATATCAATGGTTTGTCATTTCATTTGGCAAAAACATCCTGTACAAGTGATTCTGTAGAGTAGGGAGAATAAAATTATCCTGGCTACTGGAACTGGAGGCTGAGGGTGTCAGCGTTGCTGGAAATGTCATATGCTGAGCTTCAGCTTCAACAAGGTAATTGCGCACCTTTCTACACCCTTGGTCAGATCTGTGTAAGATGTCTACGTTCTATCTGCTGAGCACAGGTTCAACTTCAGATTAGTAACCAGCTAGGGTTACAATAGCCTGGGTTTCACAGTCCCATTGCCAGGGCCAGGGCCAGGCTACTGTTCAGCTAATGCTGTTCACTAGCTATGCTGGTAACTAAGGTTAAACTGTACCTGCTGAGTTTATGTCTGGTTATCAGTGGCTTGGGAACAGGAATCGAGGAGGTGGACAGTGTTTAGGGAACTCAACTGGAGAACGAACTGCTTCAAGCCATTTTACCCAAGACTTGAAAAATCTTGGCTAGTAAAGAGGAACACAGACTTACCAACAGTGCTCATACAGTCAATATGCTTGTAATATATTTAAACTTGTGATTGACTATTTCATCATTAAATTTACTTAGTTTTCCATAATGTACAAGTTAAGGGCGCCATTTCAATGAAACATTATGTTCTCTTTTAATCCTCTTTAGGGCACTGTACATACCACTAGTTAGTGGTGTCAGTACAGTGTTTAAAAGTTTTCTAGGGGGTTCAAATTTAACTATGAAAAATCATCTGTGGGCTAAAACTTGGCTTAAACTATATCTTCTTTTCTATGGTCAAACAGATTTGATCACATGTATTTGAGCTGAATGCTTAAAAAATAAAATTGGTTTTGGTACTGATTGAAGGGTTTTTCTCCTGCTTGTATTAACTTGGAGGAAATACTCCTCCAAGTACTAAAAACTTTTAGTACCTGCTCAGCACAGTTAACAGCAGTAGTGAAGCTTCACTGCACAAATTATTAATGTTCAGCTAAGCTTTAGAAAATTTTAATTTACTCATGCTTCTTTAATGTAGAAAGAAGTTACACAGCACTTGCTTGTGATTATTAGTGATTAAAAGTTATAAAAAAAAAGACAAGCAGAATGGATATAACCTTACAGAATTAAGCAATAGTAAAATAATTGAGTTGGCCTAATACAGGGACTCAATGTGGGTATTCCTGGTAGAGGCATCCTACAGGACTCATCTTATTAAAATGCTTACCTTATTTAGGAATTTTTTTGTGTGAGAAAAGTCACGTGATGCTTTGCAATCTTAACAGGTCCTGTCACAAGAACAGTTCTTTAGCTACAGGTACAAACTTATCGTAGTTGCATTTAGTGCCTCAAATTAAACATGCAAGAAGCGTGCATACAAAGCTCTGAAAATCAAATGCAGCGTTACCCCCTCACATAACAAAGAGGAGGAAGCTTTTCCAGGCTACTGTAGAGTATGGTATAGTAAATAATACAAAGGCTGTTAATTTGCCAACAGTTTCCCCCCACAATACAGGTCCATCCTCACCTCTAAACCTCTTGCAAGTAGAATCTTTAATGCTTTTACGAAGAATCCTTGTATATAGAAATCAGACTACAGAAATACCTGTTTAGTGTGTGTCCTGTTGGTCTGAAAGAATTAAATAATTCTGTTCATCTGTAAGCACTGTCTCAATATTTTTATCCCATTTGATATTACTTATTCAAACTTTAACTTAAATACTATCTGCTAACAAAGGCTTTGTTCAATCCAGTAACTTTAACATATTTTTTGGTACTTTGGTTAGCATGGAATTTCCCTCAGAAAGAGCTAGAAACATGCTCACCATAAATGCCAAAGGTCGAGCACTAGTCAAGCAATTAAGCAGTTTTCTTCAGATACTCTAACCTTAACTAGTAGTTCCAACTCTAATTATAAGTTTTAAAGGAAGTTACTGTGAAGTTTATATCTGTACCAAATAGTTTGTTACTATTCAAACTATTCATAACATAGTTCACCTTCTTTTCATGCTTTTCTTTGAAGGTCATTGTATGAGTTGCACTATTTGCTGTAAAATTTGAGGTGAATCATTTCCTTATGCTAACTGAAGACTTGAAGTTTCTTGTTACAAACACCAAAGACACTTGCATGTAAACTGGTGTCCTGCAATTCATGCAGGAACTTGCTTCTAGACAGTAAGTAACCACTGATCTTTAAAACTGTAGTTGCCTGACAGCAAGGAAATCATTTAGGACTGAGGTGGAGTTAAAAAGGTCATCAGAGGGTTGGACTAATCATTGAACACTTAGGAAGCAAATACTTTCTGTCCGGGGCTTCTGCCCTGCCTTAGCAGAGAGGTGACTAAGGTCTGGAAATAGAAGTAACAATACTGGCAGGTTTAGATATGTGACTTTGATAAGTCACTTAAATTTCATTTCCCAGGCTTCAGTCTCTTACCCTGTGTCACTCTCCATTGATGTGGAAATGTGCAATTGCATCAATGTCAAAGGAATCAGGCCTGCCCAGAAGGCTTTTTAGTAAAGTAAGAACTATGTAAGAGTAAAATAATTCACATAATTCAAAATTATGAGAAATATTGTGGTGGCTGCATGGCAGGGGGAAACACACCACCAGAAATTCTTCCTTAGTTAGGCGCAATCCTGCGACCGGCATGGGGTCGGTGCCTGTACCATTACACCTGAGGGGGACTACTGGAGCAATGAGGCAGCAATGGATTTACATTGGCTTTTCCTCTCCTGCCAAACTGTCACCAAGAAAGCGATGCTACCACAAGAACCGCTGTGCTGTTGAACAAGTCTGACCAGGTGACACTATCTCCCACTTGCTGGATATTTTCAAGGAAATTGTCAAATTAAAAGCTCAAAGTACTTCAAGATTTAAGAAGTTGGTACAGCTCCTGTAGTTCAAAGGAGTGAGTTGTCTGATAAATTAAAATGTTTAAAAGGAATTAACATGTTGGTACAGCCTCATCCAGAAGCTCAGGGGTTGTTAAAGTTATTTTAGTCAGACTGAAGTATGGGGCTGGGGGGGAGGGAATGGTACAAAGACCTCTTTCAGGTATCACTATGAAATTGTGCAACACCTATTTAGTCATTTGGGTAACACTGGGATATATCTGACACCTTTTCATAGCAGTGAGAAAGAATAAGAAGGGACTGCCTCTCACACCTTCAAAGTTGGTCTGCTTGCTTGCTCTATGTAATTTTGTTGTTTTTGTTTTTTTTTTTTGTGGTAGCTGCTTTGTTTCCTGAGGCCAACAATATTACAGGCATCTGGTGAGCATTCTCCTTGAAGCCCATTTCATAAGACATGCACAGAACCATTTCAGTCTTTGCCGTGGACATATATCCCATCAGTTACAGTGTTTAAGGTTCCTGCATGCTGAAGAAAAAAAACAACGCCACTTTCAGCAAGCTTGCTTCATGTTTTCATTAGCTACACTAATCCTCAGGTTAATGATGCAGTTGAGAAGCTGCAATTTTTACATTAGTAGTTACCAGATACCACAACTCGATTCAACCCTTTGAGCAAACGGGTATAGTACTGGTTTATCTGAAGCAAAGGGCTTAGTGCTGGCCTTCAACAGAAGAAGGCTTTAGGAGTTCCAGACAAATGCAGGCTCAGACACATTGAAGTGTACAAGCTAGAGACAGGTTCCTGGTTTGGTTCCTCATATGCTCAGAATAAGTTTCTTTTCACGTGCCTTGTAAATAAAATGGCATTAAGACTTTTTTTTGTCACACAATTAAGCACCCTGCTGAGTCGATCTGTATTGGAAGTTCAAGCTCACATGGATTCTGGGCTTGAGCCTAGGAAGAAAAAACACTGACAAAACCTCCAACAATGTTGTTACCAACTTCTTCACTTTTGTCTGGAATGTCTCTTTCCTCATGTTGGTAACTAAACCAACTGATAGAGTTGATACCCAGACAGCGTTCAGTGTAAATTAAACATCTTTCCTGTGTGAAACATCTTTTCTCCTAAGTAAATTAATACAATCAAGTTAGACTTGTTATTAAGCTGGGAAGAGATTCTGCTGTGTAATTGAACATTATTCTAATGTTACAGTTGGGATTTTAAATTCTGTAAATGATATATAAATAAATGCAAGTCTTACCTTTAGCAAACAATCTGCTACATAATTTAGTGAATATGACACCATACATCTACTGAGGAGTGAATTCTAAGCTAGCTACATACTATAAGGTTGTAAGAATGCAACACTATAGAGAAAATCCAACATACCCAACCACTTCCAAGTCTCTCTTCCCCAGAGGTGAGAAGTTTACGTGTGTTGATGTCTTTATACAGAAATAAAATGAACACACACGTTTACATTTTTATAATGTTCAGAAGTTTAATTTTTCTTGCTATTGGCTAATTCTGTAACAAGCTGTATTTTTGGCTGTGGTGTTTGTTGTTGCTTTAAACATGCACAGTACGCTAAAATTGCATAGCATCAAGAGATACATCTGGTGGATTTTTGAGGATATTCAACAGCCTCTCTGTTCTCACAAACACAAAAAAAAGGCACAAACCATACCCTGGGTTAACCTTACAAAAGAGTTTGAGAAAAAAAGACCATATATATGCAAAGGAAAGCCCAAGAGCATCTATTCCTAAATATAAGCAGCCCTGTGCATGCTCAGGCTTAAAAGTACTTTTATTAACTCATCAGCCAACTACTTCTGGTTATAGAGAACTCTGTTTTGGCCTGTCAAGCTACTGAATATGGAATGCAGTGACATATGAAGAGAGACAGTGATAGAGAAAACTTCATTTAAACATTATTGAAGAAAATAAATGGCTATAATGTCAAACAACATACAGTTCATTCATTGCCCAGAAGCCTTTCCTATCAATTTAGTTCAACTTTAGTAGCTACCGTTGTTTCTCCTTGTAGGTTCTGAGCTCTACAAATGTAGCTTCCAGCATCTCTGGCTCCAAAATCTTCAACAAGAAGAATGCTCTTTGAAATTCTTGTGGTGTGTCCAGTTCCTCTGTTTATCAGTCTCCAGAAGGTTTGGATAATCACAGGCCTCTCAGACTGTTAAAAAACAAACAAACAAAAACAAAACAAAAACACCAACACACACACAGAAGAAAAATACAAACACAAACCCATCCACATAAGAAAAAAATACTTGCTTTTGTGAAGTGTATTTAGTGACACTATCAAACCCTAAAGCACGAGGTCAGATAGTGGGAGCTTATATCCCAAGATTCAACCTTATGTGAGGAAACTGAAGATACCTGGCAGTTGCAGCAACATTCCCACATCAGATACTGAGGTATCAATAAGTTATGCCAACTAAGGATAATACAGTGGCTCTTCCGCACTGAGCGCAGGTATTGTACAGCTTTAGATTAGTACTGGGCTGCTAAACCTCTGCCTGGAGTGTAGGCATGAACTCAGTACCAGCTGTGGCTACCTACTAAGGCTGAGGTAGCTTGGGGCAGGTGTCAGGGTAGATGTGTGAGCTTATTTGCAGACTGTCAGCAGGCCTCAAAAACGAAGGCAGCAGTGCCTCGAGTTAGTTGACCAAGCTTTACCTAGTTCTCTCAGCAAACAGCTTTAAAGCACATTACAAATTAATTCCTCTAGTTTCAGAAACACTGTGTTTGATAACACAGGAACAAACAATAAGCATTCACAAATGCTTCTATCCTCACATTATGTTTTCCAAAATGCGTATGTAATGGACTGGGTAAGAGAAACTAGCACAACGATAGACTAAGGCAGTCTCTTTCCTTCCAAAATCCACCACACTACTCAGCAGCTTTAATCCTGTTGGCTTGTGCTGTACAAATAACCTGGGTAAAACTGGTGAGAGAGCAGTGGCAGCTTGGAAATGCTCTCCTCTTGCTTCATTAACTAGCTGGAATAGCCATTCAGCGACATGAATGCTACAAGGCTGAACTTAAGGTGTTTTGACTATTAGCTTAAGACAGCTATCTAGAGCCAAAGCTACAATCTCAGAATTGCAAAATGACCAGCACAGAAGGAGCTGTCGGTCTTCTTGAAGCTAAGGGATGAGTCACAGTGCAGTCACAGACTGCCTAGGAAGTAACAGGTGCTTACAGATAGCAAGAAATTTTGTGAAAAAAAAATGTCATCTATAAATTCTTAAAAACGCTTTAGAAGGAATCCAGCCACTCAGCAGAGCTCTGCCTCCTGTTCCCAGCCTGAATCACATGCTCCCTACAATTGAGTTCTGCTGCACACTTAATTCAAGCCTGTCAGTTCTTAAATATAGAAGTGGAATTTCCCTGACCCTATTGAAAGGGAGGGTGGAGGCCATGCAAGGCAGATGCTATTTGCCTGTTTGGGCACCTGCTAGCCCAGTTTTCTTCAGACTAATTGCCTTCTGCTTTGAAGCTAGTTTCAGGGACTCATATTAAGGATTGGATCAGTACGTATTCACAGCAGGTGAGTGAGGAAATCCAACTGTCAGGGAGTGGCAAGGGAAAAAAAAAGGTCTCCAATGCAATGTACCTAGGGAGCAAACAGGGATTCAAATGCTGTTTCTGCTCAGGGATCAAGTGGTAGGTGACAGTACAGCTGCTGGGTGGGGTGGTGGTGAGGAACAAAACCTAAAAACTATCCCTGATCTCCCTGCACTGAAAGCAGCAGCAATGAACAGAAACATCCAGTGAATCTTAGAACAATGTCAGTCCTCTTTCTTGCACAAAAAGTGTATCTGACCAGCATCACTGACGGTCTCCTCTCTTCTCCCTCCACCCCCACAGTTTTCCTTTGCAGTATGTAAATAATTCCTTAGTAAGTCTCCAGGAAGCATACAGCACTTCAGAAACCCAAACACAAAACACTTCTCTCCCTATCCCTAGGCACATCTGGAGCTAAGACAGTTTACTCCAGTGGGTAAGCACATCTGCCGTTGCCACAGCCCAAATTCTCTCTCTCTCAGCCCCTGTAGGTAGGTGCAGGGAAAGGGTGTAGTCCTCTGCTGACAGCACATGTGCCCTGCACTGCACCATCCACAGCAAAAGGGAGATAATTTGCATGTACTGTTTGAAATGTTTATATTCAATCAGTTCTAAAGAAGTGTAACTGTAGCGCACATACCAGTGCTACATCAAGTGCTGTAAGATCACTGGAAGCAACTGGGCCAAGAACAGCCAGTAACCAGGCTTGGACAACCATTCAGCTGCGAAAGGTGTAAAAGTAGCAAGGGGTGGACACTAATAAGATAAAAAGGCCTGGGCAGGCCAAGCTGAGTCTACAATTTAATTACATCTTTTTTTGGTTTGCTTTTAGTAATTACGGTTAGTTACAAAAGACGTAAGATTGGGACTTGTTTAGCCAGTTACTACAGTCCAATAAACAGATACCAAGAAAAACTTAAAAAAAAAAAACGAAACCAAAACCCACCAAACAAAAAAGCACCACCACCAAAGCAGCCCAAACAAACAAAAAAAACACCAAACAAACCAAAAGAAACACCC
>JANHFX010005468.1:13881-25503 GCA_027560015.1 Chloroceryle amazona
ACAAAAAAAACCCCAAACAAACCAAAAGAAACCCCCCCCCACCCCCCCTCCAAAATCCACCTGTATCAATTAACAATGCTAATGTAATCAACAGGGGCATTCTTTTCTTCCCGAGCCAGGAAAGTGAATCATTGTAAGACTGTCAGAGTTAAAGCCCCACCTTGAAGGATCAAGACACTACTATTTGTTGATGCATCTTGCTCAAAGTAATGCTAAGAGCTAAACTCAGAGGAAGACACTGGGCATTTCTCTCAAAAACCACTATTGCTCTTCAGCTCCCCGAACTTGGAGGCACTTCAGTCTTCCCTAGCATTTTACTTTTTACTTCACTGACAGATGCAAGTTTCTCTGCTTCTTTAGGCATCTGCCCCTTTCCTTCACATGTCCTTCAAATGGACACCAGAAACACGAATGCTGCCAAACTCTTCCAGTGCTCCATCCTTCACCCAGTTCATGTTCAAGCCCCTCACCAAATTCAGTTGAGGCTGACCTTGTTTAACAGCTAGGACAAGGGCAGGGAGAGGAACTTGGGAATAGCTCACAAACTCTCAGACATCAGTAATCTCAGCAGGAAAATTTATGATAAGCCATGAAGTGTAGAGGGGTGTAAGTGAAAGAATGAACTCACATCTAAGCAAGGGCTAGAAACCTGGTTCTAAATGCCCACTACCCTCACCATCAGTTCAAATCTCTTTTGTGCTCACTTGCTCTCACATTTTTTCCCCTGAAAAGGCAGGCACCTGCCCATGGCAGCAGAATGCTGCAGTCTCTATCATAATGGCTACGGCAAACTTTTTGGGCTTTAGATTTGCATTTTCTCAGGCCTAGTAAGTACTGAACTCCGATCACTCACTTAAGCAACTACCTCTGCCTTTAAATTACTTAATCCCATGCTGGCTCAGGGAGACTAGTGCTGAAGTACCTTATTAGCAAGATCTGCATTGTCCTTTGACAACCCAGCACCAGGAGGGGTGAAAAATAGAATACAGTGCAAAGCCTCAGGTCCTAGAGGATCCCTTTCCTTGGGTGAAGGGTTTCCAGCAGTCCTTCCTTTGCTCCTAGGCTGCTTAGGATAGCCAACCTCATCTCTACTGCTGTTTAAGGAACAATCCTGTTGGCTAAGGAACACCAACCTGTAACTGGCTGGTGTGGGTAGAAGAGGAAGAAAGGAGACCTTATTTTTTGCAAGGAAAAGGACCAAGTTCTAGGATTCACTGGATGCTTCCAGTGGATTCTTTCAGATGAGGCTGGGAAGAGGCAGATTTCTGTGCTTCTGAATGTGGGCAACAATTAAGCTTCAAGATTCTGTGATGTGATGATTCATGTGCCCAAGCCATGGAGATGGAAGGGATATCAAATGCAGAGGCATCAGCAAGGCTTTGTGGCTTGCCCTAGCATAGCTTCCTGACGCTGGCTGGCTTTGACCCTGTCTGAGGCTTTTATTTGTAAACACTGCCAGAGGCCAAGTGTCTCTGTAATGGAAACCTGAGGGAGGAGTGATCTTTGCAGAGCTTGATTTTTGCTAACACGGATAAAGCTCCCCATCTTAATTCCTGTGCTACTTCTGGACTCTCAGGGAAAGATGGGCTGAAGTTCAAAAGGGAGGTGCTGCCTCCTCCTGCCAGCATGTCTGAGCTAGCAAGAGGCAGACAACAGAATCTGGAAGAATCTTTACTCTAGATCTAGACACTGACTGGATTTGGTGTATTGCCTTTATGAAGAATAGACCATTTCAGCCAGGGCATACATCTCTTACCTCTTGCCATGGGTACTGCCACCTGAAGCTCACATCTACATCTGGCTCCCCAAGGACTGTGCAGATCACATGAACACTGTCACTGACTTTTGCTCTATTGGATGACGCTGAAATTGTGGTTGAGGGCGGCCCCTTGGGAACTGATAGAAAAAATGGTGTTGGGAAGCAAAAAGTTAATCTCTAAAGTTAAATACGTTGAGAAAACTTGAGAGTCAATTTTTGCCTCAGTTTGCTTAATGCAACAGGTAAGCAATGTACACCTTCAACTTTTCCCCTCTACACAGGGAAACTGCTGGAATTTAAACCCACAAAGCTTTATCACATACTTTTGATGAAGATTTTTAAACTCTGATTACATTACTTATTTTACTTCGGAACAAAAATGTTTTCTAAACAATGTCAGCAGAAGAAACAAGAGTTGGTGCAAGCACACAGAAAACTTCATCTTACCTTCCACATACAGTAGGTGATACTTGATAGAAATCTGAGGTGCTCCCTGTGACTCTGCTTTGCAGTAAACAATACCTTTATGATCAGAAGTAGGGTGCTGGTAGATAAAACCCTTCTTCATATCATAAATAATATCAGTTCCATCTGTTTCAATTTCTTCTGCTGGAAACTCCCTGTGTAGAGTTACTTTTGCTGAAGGAGTAGTAACACGGCATGGGATGACTGCAGGTTTATCTGGGCTCATGTAGACAATCTCAAAATAACTGGGAGTAGGTACAAAAAGCTCCTCTTTATCTGTGCAGAAGAGTTGATCCAGTTAGAATAATATTTACATCTTGGTTTAACAGAAAGGAGAGAAAGGACATACAACAAGAGAAAATAGCTATGAGTACCATTAAAAATGAACCCCAAGCTTTTTGCTTTAAATATGCAAACACAAAAAAAACCCAAAACAACCCACACCTTTTCTAACCTGTGAGTTATATATTTACACAGCCTGGATGAAAAACATTAAACCCAAAAGAAAAACAAAGTGTTCTTCACTTATAATCAAATTCTTTTAATCTTAAGAAAATCTTTGGAATTTATTTTTGATGTTTCCAAATACTCATCTGGATCTAATTCTGTTCATTTGCCCACTTTTAAAGGGTAACACAAAAACCTACCACCACTTGTAAGATAAGCACTACTAGAAAGAGATGTTCAGTTTTATACATATTATTTTAGGCAAACTGTTTGATTTACCGCTCTAAGTAGCTGAAATATTTAGTGCTTTTAGAGTGACAGTTAAGAGTGTTTCCGTATTAGGCATTCTTTTTAGAAATACAAATCTGAAATTAATCTTTCTAGCATAAGCATTTCCATAATAACTTGACTGAAAAGTTTGTTCCAGCCTTTCTACAGGAACATACCCTCAAAACATTAAGCACCTCTGATAAACGACTTCTGCACAGTCCCATGATCCAGTTTAGCTCCAACATGTAATTGCCAACAAGCCTATCTTTACATTTTGTACTAAAGTATTTGTTAGACAAGGATGCTTCAGCTATAATCAGGCAGCAGAGGTTGTTTTGCCATTCAGAATGTTTTCCACAAGAAGATCAAATTAACCAATTGATTGCAGTTCTGTTATACCACTCAACAGAAGTAAACTGTGCATGGTTACCGGCTATGACTCTACCCACGTGTTAGGGCTACAGTTAACCTTGGGCTCTGAGACAACACGTGTACTTAAGAGTGTTTTGCCTTTCAACATACTATATAGACTTCTGGGATAAATTTGGGGCTTCCCAAAAATCAATGAAATAAAATTTTTTAAGTTAACGCAGGTAACTGGGAGGGAAGTGGGAAGAGTCCATGTAGTCATCTGAATGTCATGACAAAATGAATCTCCTCTAGAGATTTATTTTCCTCATCCAGAAACATTTTCAAAAATTAAACTGTTTTTTATTCATTTTGTAGAAGATCCCCAGAATGCGTGTTAGTATTTTCAAAGATATTTGCTCTCCATTGCATTATATATTATTTTGGGTACACATTTAGCATAATCTATATGGAAAATGGACTCACAAATCAGTCTAAGCAAATAACTTTTCTGCTCATTGTCTTCCTTAACATCCACTAGAAAGATTAAAATTGTGGAAGAAAACTCTTGACAGTGAAACTGCTGATACAGCTTTATTCCCATCTTACTAGCAAATGCAATCCCCCAGTGAGTTAATTACCTGTGAAAAAGATGTATGTTGAACCTGTCTTAGTTTCATCCTTCCTGCATTTGCTACCTTCGCATAGCTGAAGCCAGCAGCTATATTCACCAGTGTCTGCTGCAGTGGAGTTTGTGAGGATCAGCTGACCATACCTCTCAAGCTGCTTTATACTGGGGAGAAGAAAAACAAAAGGCACAAACACGCAGAGATGTATCTCCTCAGAAATTTCTGTCCGCTCACTTCTACTTTTTTTTTTTTTTTTATTCCTACTCTGCAGCTGACCCCCCTTTGGCTTTCAGAGATGTGTTGCAACTTCCCCTGTTGCTCCAGCAAAGACCTGCTTACCCGAGTAGCTTTACTGATTTCAACCACACATGAGCAGTCGCAAGCTTGTTCATTCTTGGATTCCTTTCAATCCGCAATTTGGAACTGGGCTGTGGCTGATATAGACAATACTCTCATCTATGTTTTGTCTCATATTGTCCATGCATATCCTGTATTTTCATGCTTCAAGTTGAGAGCATATGGGTTAAGATTAAAGGGAAGACAGGGGAAGATGATGTTACAGTATGGGTCTGCTACAGGCCACCTGACCAGCAGAGCCAAGCAGATGAGGCCCTCCACAGACAGATAGAAGTGGCTTCTCATTCACAGGCCCTGGTCCTCGTGGGGGTTTTCAACCACCCTAACATCTGCTGGAGGGACAACACAGCAAGGCACCAGCAAGCTGAGACGTTTCTGGAACATGTAGATGACAACCTCCTCCTCCCAATGGTAGAGGAGCCAACAAGGAAAGGTGCTGTGCTGGACCTTGTTCTCACCAACAGGGAAGGGCTGGTGACCAACATGAGGCTCAGGGATAACCTTGGCTGCAGTGACCAATGAAGCACTAGGACATATTCCAAGCTTACACACCTGGACTTTAGGCATGCTGACTTTGATTGCTTCAGGGATTTGCTGGCCAAAGTGTGGGACAAAGCCCTAGAGGGAAGGGGGGCCCAGGACAGCTGGTCAGTATTCATGGATCACCTTCTCTGTGTCCAGAAGCAACATATACTGTAAAGAGGAAGGAATGCTAGGAGAGCTGCCTGGATGAGCAAGGAGCTCCTGGACACACTGTCACACAAAAAGAAACTTTACAAGCAGTGGAATAAAGGACAGCTAGAATGGGGGGGCATATAAGGAAGCTGCCTGAGCAACAAGAGAGCTGGTTAGAAAAGCTAAAGCTCAGTTAGAATTAAATCTAGCCAGGGAGATCAAAGAAAACAGCAAAAATTAATTTCTATAGGTATATTAATGGTAAGATGATGACAAGAGAAGGTGTGGGTCCCCTCAGAAAGGAAATGAGAGAACTGGTGACAAGTGATACGGAGAAGACCGAGGTTCTCAGTGACTTCTTTTCCTCAGTCTTCACTGGCAAGGGATCCAGCCACACTCCGAGAGTCACAGAAGATAATGGCAGGGGTTGGATGAAAGAACTGCTCATTGTAAGTGAAGATCAGATTTGTGACCATCTGATGAATCTGAACATGTACAAGTCCATGAGACCCGATGGGATACACCCACGGGTACGGAGGGAACTGGTGGATGAGATTGCTAAAGCACTCTATTATATTCCAAAGTCATGGCAGTCCGGTGAAGTCCCCAGTGACTGGAAAAGGGGAAACATAGCCCCCATTTTCAAAAAGGGAAAGAATTATCCTCCTATTTCCTCTCATTAATGTGGCAGTTAATCCATAAGTCCAACGCCTGACTCAATCATGTACTTCTGGGATCAGCATGCCTTGAAGAAATTATCCTCTAAAACATGCTGTCACTGTGCAACAGTGGTGCTACAGACGTGCCAGGCTGTGCTGTGTGTCTGCAATGCTCTGGTTTGCTCATGTCTCCACTGCACGCAGAGCATCTGCTTAAATGGAGGGACCACTACTTCCAGCTGGATGCGCTTCACCAAACTTCTGGCCGCCCAGGTATTCTGCCAGCAGCCTGCACTGCCACCAGCAAGCATAAGCAACAGCTCCTGTAACCCACCATTTGGCCTCTAGCCAGGGCTAGTAGCTTAGAAATCAAAACCACACCAAATAACCCAAACAGGGCTGAGAATTCTCTTTCCTGTGAAAGCCCTGAGACACTATTAGCACACCCACCCACCATGGGCCAGTTTTCAGGTCTACCTAAATAAACAGGCCAGTTATGTTTCCTACCCACTAATGTGCTTGTCCTCCATGATCTCGTCTAATTATGAAGTTGCAGAATTTCCATTTTGTATATATACACTACCTTACATTGTAAATTATCTTCAGGTTTTGGATAAGCTTTCAGAGATTCCTATTTGAGCAAGAGACCAAATAGGAAGAAAAAAGAAATCCAGAATGTTTCCTAGTGTGTATTATTATTACTTAGCATCACAGCTCACATTTCATAGGCTACATGACTACATCGGCATAAAATGTTTTGTAAGTATCCAGTACTAAATGTCAACATTACAGAGAAAGCATTATGCCAGAGCATTTTCACCTCCAACCAATAATGCTGACACTGAACTACATAGCTTGAAATCCCAACAGACAGAAAAATAAGGTCAGAGTTAATTAATTATTGTACAGTGTGTTCTACTTAACTGAGAACGAGCTATCCAGTAATCAATGGAAATAGCCTAGCGAGGTAGTCATCCACAAACATGCACTAACAAAACCTGGCAACTGAGAAAAGAAGTGTTGAGACTGGTTACATGACCATATTAGGCAGACCAAACAGTCTATATAAAGTAAATTATAAATAGTAAATCCTGCAGCTGAGCAATATTTCCAGGATAACTTTTATTTCATTTGTATTTCAGATGCTGAGAAATCTGACTCAAAGCCAAAACTTTGCTGTGCTCTACATATCACAAAGTAAAAGTGTATATACAAACATTTCAAGACTGTTTAAAGAAAATATAAAACTACTACAAAATCTTTGTACGTTCATCTTATTAAGCTTTAGTTACTTGAAGTTCAAAAAGATCTTTTCCAGAAAAAACTATGCCAAGTTGAAAAGATAAAAACAAAAGACATAAAAAGACTGTACATAGCATCACTTGAAGAGCACCAAGCAAACTTGTCTCAAGCAGCTGCATATACGCTGACAAAAGAGAGCTTATCTCGAATACAAGCTCACTAGGAAAGGAACATAACATCTTACTGTTCAACACAAGAAAATAAAATCGCTGCCTTTCAGACTTTAGAGCACATGGAACAAGATGAAATTCCATTATACACATGAGCCCCCCCCAGTGTCCCACAGAGCCAGCAGGAGCCTGCATTCACTGAAAGCAGTCTAATTTGCCCCCTATGACATACAGTTTCCCCAATACTTGTGAGAATGCTTCTGTCCATACACCACACACACCCCCAAATATGCATGCAATACACGCCCAGCTTTTTGCCTCAGCTTTTTCCATTGAAGCAGTTCCATTTGACATGAGTTTATCTATCAGATGAATCCTGCAGTAAGTACAGCCAGTCTTTGGCAAGTGAGAGAGCCGTGTTCCAAATCAGGCAGAGCAGAGACTATGTGAAGTTAGTATACTGCCTTCATCTAGGGCAGCTTTTTTGTTATGAAGTGTAAGGAATGGAAAATGTGCTTGCCCTTATTTTTCTTTCATACCTCTCAGTTTCTGATCCCCTCTCATACATGGCAGATCTATTTGCTGGGTGAGCCTACAGTCATTAATTTGTTATAAACAGTCATACAGCATTCCAGCCCTTCTGTTCTGGAGGTGCACAAGCTGCCTGTGACCACTGACACCACCAAGATTTTTGGCCAGTTCGGCCACTACACAAAAATTTTGACAAAAAGTTACCTGCAGGGTGTATTTATGCTGCACAGGGCAAGAGAGCATTACCAATAATAAACCAGTCCTGAAGCAAAAGCTGGTGTGCGTCCTTAACTCAGGAGACAAGTTTGCACAATTCTAGCTTTCCCCCTGGAGTTGCACTGCATGTTACAACCTCTGAAGCTAAGTAAATAATTTCAGTGTGTACTGTTACTTACTCCAGTTAGGATAGTGGAAAGACAGGATTTCTCCTGCAGCTCAACAAGAAACAGAATCCTTCCCCTCCTCCTTTCACTCAACATCTTTCCCTCCCCTGTGTGATAGTTTTAACGTATGCTAACAGCTACAGACCCCTTAAAAACCGAGACTCCCTGGTACAGCAAGCAAAAATATTTTATTAACCAGACTGTAAAGCAATACCTACTAAGACAAACTCAAAGAAAGCATAACAGCGAATACTACAGAAATGGCTTTTTTTTTTTATCTGTCTCTTCCTTCTTATCAAAGTCTTATTGTCCTCTAGGCTGCTGTATTTTCCTTACCAGATGGGGGAGTTAGAAGTGTGATAAGCATAGTACAGAGACAAAACATCTGGCTTTTTATCCCTACTTCATTCTGCAACCTCCCATAGGAAATAAATAATGTGGATGCTACATTTAACTAGCTGCAAACACCACCACCTTCTCACAGAACTACAGACAGAAAACAGAACACAGCACCTGCAGCATCAGTTCCTGCCTTGGACCTCTGCTGTTAACAAACCCTCAAACCAACTGAGCTACAAATGCCCTCACCACATTGAAACTTAAGGTCTCTTCTGCCCATACTTGTAATTCTATTAATGCCAGGGTCCTTAAAGTCTCATCCTTATTTAGCCTGGAGAAAAGAAAACTCACAGGAGACCTTATGCCTCTCTACAACTCCCTGAAAGGAAGTTGTAGGAAGGTGGGGGTCAGTCTGTTCTCCGAAGTAGCAAGTAACACAGGACAAGAGGAAACGGCCTCAAGTTGTGCCAGGGGAGGTTTCACAGAATCATTAAGGTTGGAAAAGCCCTCCAAGATCAGCAAGTCCTACTGTCTACCCAGTATTATCATGACCATTAAACCATGTCCTGAAGTGCCACGTCTAAGCGCTTTTTGAACACCTCCAGGGATAGTGACTCCAACGCCTCCCTGGGCATCCTGTTCCAATGCCTCACCACTCTCCCAGTATAGAAACTTTTCCTCATGTCTAATGACGATACCATTGTTGACAACCTCTTCTCCTGCCAGTTGACTTACAAACAC
The DNA here is from genome assembly GCA_027560015.1 of Chloroceryle amazona. NCBI lineage: Eukaryota > Metazoa > Chordata > Aves > Coraciiformes > Cerylidae > Chloroceryle > Chloroceryle amazona. The sequence goes on from JANHFX010005468.1 coordinate 22,897, forward strand.
TGCCAACTGAGCTAACTAAAAACCACACTATATTTATGATATTTCCAGTCAAAAAGATTCCAGTTTCATTTTCCACATTCTATAAAGCAGACTTAGTTTCATATGCATCTGTTAGCACTACAGCAAAGGTCATGAGATAATTACCAAAGTCATGCTAAAAATGTGATAAAAAAATATCTGCACAAGATTCTGTGGTTCATGTCTCCATAAATTATTACTGTTCTGTGACTCTGAAGTGTGCTACTAATGTATGCTTTCAATTTCTCTAGTTAATTACAGGATCTTTTGCTTACATGTAAAATTGTTGATTCACTCTAACTCAACCTTACTGCTTCAGTAACTTATTTCAAGATAATTTTTCTAAAGCAAAGATCATCCTATTTCAATACAGGACCTTAAATATAAGTCTAACATATTTCTGTAAGAAAATAAATAAGCAAGTTACATCCACCCAGCCAATGTCTTACAGCGTTTGTGTGACATTATTGACTGCTGTTACATAGCTAAAATATTACAAACACTGTGAACTTGAATGAGAACAAAAGGGTAAAGTGCTGAGGCAACTGAATCTCAGACTACTGCAATACTACAAAATGCCAAACACCACAATTAGGAAATGTTGTTTTGTTGTTTCTTTTTTTTTCCTAGAAACTATTTTAAATTCTTGTCTTTTGTCCCATCTGCATTACTAGAAAAAGTACTTAACTTTGAAAGAGAGGAATAGATGGTCAAACAACTAATGAAGAAACATTCAGATTCCTCTCCAAAACCTGTCCTCTTCAAATCCAGAGGCTAATACTTAGACAGCATGATCTGGAGGTCAACAGGACCAAATCACGCCAGCAACATATCTGCACAAAGTGTACGATACACGTGAAAATGACAACCACCACCACACACATGGAGGCTCCCTGCTGACATATGTGGCCTTCCAGTACTTAAAGGGGGTCTACAAGAAAGGGCATGTAGTGATAGGACAAGGGGTAATGGTTTTGAACTGAAAGAGGGTAGACTTAGATCAGAAGAAATTTTTTACTGTGAGGGTGACAAGACACTGGAACAGGTTGCCCAGAGAAGCTGGGGATGTTCCTGCCCTGGAACTGTTCAAGGCCAGACTGAATGAGGTGCTGAAAAACATGATGTAGAGGGAGGTGTTCCTATCCATGGCAGATGGATTGGAACTAGATTATCTTTTAAGTCCCTTCCACCAAAAACCATTCTGTGAGTCTGTGATACTAGTTTGTACATCCAGCTTTGGTTTGCAAGAAGGCGAGGTCTGTATTGCAGCTGAAAAACGCCATCTACTGGAATAAATACAGATAAAACATTATTTCTTGTAAAACCACAGAACAGCAGGGGTTGGAAGGGATCTTTGGAGATCATCTAGTCCTGCCAGAGCAGGATCACCTAGATTACATTGCACAGGAACACATCCAGGAGGGTTTTGAAAATCTCCAGAGAAGACGACTCCACAACATCCCCGGGCAGCATCTTCCAATGCTCTGTCACCCTCACAGTAAAGAATTTTTTCCTTCTGTCTAGGTGTAACTTGTCCTACTTTATGTTCTTTGCCCATTCTCCTATCACTGGGTACCACTGAAAATAGACTGGCCCATCCTCTTGACACCCACTCTTTTGATATTTATACACATTAATAAGATTACCTCTCAGCCTTCTCTTCTCCAGGCTAAACAGACTCAGCCTTTCCCAAGAGATGCTCCAGTCCCCTAATCATCTTTGTAGCCCCCCACTGCACTTTCTCCAGTATTTCCCTGAAAACATAAATTAGTTGTAAATGAAAATGTAGCTGTTTAAATCAGCGACAAGATCTTTTGAGAGCTATTGGTGCAATAGGCACTCAACAGAAATAGGCTTGCTGCTGTAACTTGCTATGACAGAAGCCCTGCACTAGCTACAGAGGTTTATTCAGCCAGCCTAGTTCTTGAACTCCTCAGCCTTCAGGGGACAAGCAAATAAACACTCGGAGAAGAACTGGCTCAGGAATTTCAGAAGGATAAGCTAGAGCTCACAGTGTATCACTGCTAACCCTTAACACTCTTTCAAAGTCTGAGAAAAGGAGAAGTTAATGAACTTGGATTGATTTTAAGGTAGCATCACACCTGTGAGCAAGTGAAACAGATCACAGGTATTCAGATGACTTCAGTTATTTACAGAGAGCACACACTCTTGTACTTAATTTAGGAACAAAAGGACAATAGGAGTTGATACCTTTGATCATACCTCTGTGCCTCTCTCACCTAATAATCCAAGAAGAGCTCCTTACAGCTCTTTCTTAGGGCATCATTCACAGTGCTCCAGTCTCCTCACTACTTGTCTTTCAGACACATAAATCTCCAGAAAACAGCCTGTGAAAACAAACACAGATTGTGGCAAAGAAATGCCCATGGAAGATGTCCTTATGCTCCTTAGAAGCCCCTCCTCTTTCAAATACAGAACTAAAAAACAACATTTAATATAGATTTAGCTACACATACTATCCTCAAAAACTGTGAAGGCAAACAAATGTATGGGGTTTGGGAGATGTTTTAGAGCAACAGGAGACTCACCTGGTGGGGCAGAGAAAGGGATAGAGTCCTCCTCAGTTCC
>JANHFX010005470.1:21468-34908 GCA_027560015.1 Chloroceryle amazona
AGTCCCAGCTCCTTCAATCGCTCCTCATCAGATTTATTCTCCAGGCCCTTCCCCAGCTTCGTTGCCTCCTCTGCCCTCGCTCCAGCCCCTCGATCTCTCTCTTCTGCTGAGGTGCCCAGAACTGGACACGATCCTCAAGGTGTGGCCTCCTCAGTGCTGAGTACAGGGGGACAATCACCTCCCTCCTCCTCCTGCTGCTCTCACTGTTTCTAACACAAGCCACGATGCCAGTGACTTCCTTGGCCACCTGGGCACACTGCTGGCTTGGCAGTTAGAACCCCCAGGTCCTTTTCTACCAGGCAGCTTTCCAGCCACACTTCCCCAATCCCGCAGCGATGCCTGGGGTGGTTGTGGCCCAAGCGCAGGACCCGGCCCTTGGCCCTGGTGAAGCTCATGCCATTAACACAGGCCCAGTGATCCAATCCTGCCAAGTGTCTCTGGAGAGCCTCCCTATCCTCATGCAGATCAACACCCCTGCCTACCTTGGCGTCATCTGCCAGCTTAGAAATGAAATGTGTCCTTCCCCTTCCCCGGGGGATGTCGTTACGGGCATTCTGGGTGACGTGTAAATAGATCCGAGTGAGTATTTCACCTTCTGTTTTGACTGAAGAACTCAATCAAAAGCAGGTGCCCCACACCTGGAGCCCTCACCACACAGGAGTTTCAAACTCAAAGCAATCGCAGCACAAACTCCACACTCTGTTAAGCCCTGAACTACTTTTAGACACGGCAAACGCCATTTGATCCTGAGCAGTGTTTCCCCACAAAAGCCAAACCTACTAACAATGAGAAATTAAAGTAGAGCCAGAGTCAGCCCGTGATGAATATCAAGTCACGAGAGGTCAGACACTCTGCTTTCCTGCTGTCCTTTCCAGTGACGTCTTGCATTTGATCCCACATAATTACACTGTGATTTTTCCCAGCTGGAGCCAAGTGACTTCGGAATTTAGTACCTCCCCACAGGGATTTATGTGCTGCTCACCCTTTAAAGGATTCAGCAAGACTAACACCACCTCATAGGACCTCTGCACCGCCATCAGGGCTGTCACAGAGAAGTGATGATGACAACATTTTTACAGTGGGAGGCTAATAGTCGACTCCTCCAAGAGGCAAAAATTAGAGATCTATGAGACTATTTGGTCCATCTTTCTGCCGCGCCGTTCCTCTCCCCTTCCAAGGCACAAGGACACAATTTAACACCTCTGGCTCCAGCGCTGTGTGCAGTCAAGAGAGGAGCACAACGGGTGAGACTCGCTCCTTCTCTAATAGCCCTCACAGTGAGAGGAGTCAGAAGTTGATTTGTTCTTCCATTCCATTACTTCAAACTACACCCTCTGCACTTAAATATCTCACATTTAACATTTCCCTCAACAAATACTGTAAAGAGCAAAAACTTTCCTTCAGTGACCTGAGGGGGAAAAAAAAAATAAAGAAAAAATAGCAACAAATGCACTGGAAGAGTTTTCTATCGATGAGAAATTTTGGACTTTGCAATATTGCCAAAGTCAGAGGGCAAAAGGTTGCACCGGATTAAGGAGACTGACAAATTCTATCTTGAGGTCACTCGCACATTTAGATACACTACACAGCTTTCTGTAAGGAAATGCTTTATTGCCTTGGCCTGCAATTTCTTTTTTCCCTTTGCCCCTTTTGGATGTGTGAAATAATTTTCAAACCATTAGAGGCAACAAATTCTTCTAGATGCTTAGCACATCCTCAGAGGGAGAAGGCTTTTGGATCCTTACATTTAAATGAAAGGAGGAACTTCCTCCACAGTTTTCATTTACTCAATCTCAAATCCAACCGGTAAAAATAATACCTGGGAACAACATTCAAATCTCATTTGTCTCCTCAGCAAAATCCATGCAATTAAGTTCTTTCTCCACGACTACCTGCTGCTGTACATTTTCCCCACAGAGAAATGACTAAGAGTTACAAGGATTGTTGCTTTTGCAATAGTAAAAACACAGAATAAAAGAGCTATAGAAAGAAATGTGCCCCTAGGATCAGTCCGATCCCTGAAGCAGCTCTGCTACGAGTTGGATCTTCATAGTACCTGCCCCGTTCAGCTGAGCCATCCTCCTGGAAACATGGGGAAGAAACCAGCTCCAAGGGGAGGAAACCAGCTCCAAGTGGATAATATACATGTGGTGCCACACCAGCTTTCAGCACGACAAACATGAGTGAAAAATAATCGAGAGGTTAATAGCTCCCTTTTATTAAAATGCATTTGTAAAATCCTGTGCAATTACTTCAAGGGAGTAAAAGTTCAACTGAGTCTTCAGCCGTCACAGGCAGGAGAATTTTAATCCATTAACTTCACGTGATAAAACACAACACAAGGGACATCAGAAAGGAAAACCCAAAGGAATTGAAGAGCTCACAAAGGCAATTTAACAGCCACCCAGATGGTACGGATGCGGTCACCAGCAGAGTCCATTTCACGGGATCACCCAGCCCTTGGTCACACCAGTGAGCGCAGAGCGATTTCTTTTTGGCCTTTTGCTTTTGCAGCCCTCTGCAGCCTTTATGCGATCGGAGGGAGAGCCATATAAAAGAGCAGCTGCCTGACATTAATAGCTTTAAGATGCAGCTTTTTGGTGGGGCAGGCATTTCAAGTCAACAAACGTAAATCTCAGAAGCAGAAACCCAAACTCTCCAGGCACAGAAGCTGCTGCCTATCTCCAGCCTCCCCAAGTGTACACACAAAGCCTGTCTGTAAGGAGCTATAAGGAAAAGCAGGAGGCATTGCAGGGATGTTAAAGAATACCTGCAAAAAACCCAGCCCTCCATGGCCATTTGAATTTTGATAAGGAATGCCAACTATCAGTTAAATCACCAGAGAAGTGCTGAAACCAGACATCACAAGCCCTAGTCCTTTACTGATGAGGGTATTTATCGATTAACAATGCACACAGGATTGCAAGCGAACAAAACAAGAACTTGGTGTGTAAAGGAAGGGGGAAGGAGTGCATTTTTCAAGAGAAGCCCCTCCTTTCATACAAATCCTTTTCTCTTCTACAGACTTATGCCTCACGGCCACAAAAGTGAGCCACTTTTAAAAGCACCGATGCCAGTCTGCAATTGAATTAGTTTTGAATACGGTGGAAATCAGAGTCTGCAGTGCAGATCTCAGAGCCAGACCTGGTTCTGAGGTGTGTAATAAGCTTAGCAGCATTCCTGTAATCACACAGATAAAACTGCAGATGTCTTTGCAGGCCATTCAAGCATCCCACTGTACAAGCTCCATTTGCACCTGCACTCCCTCCGACTCCCAACACCTTCGCGTTTTGCTGCTGTTGGAAGAGTATTTCATTCAATTTAAATATGTTTGTCCTACCTTCCTGCAGGCCAACGCTCTTCAGGATTTCCTTTTTCCTTGTGGTACTGAATTTTAGAGATGATCTCTCAAAATTCACCTCCTCTGGCTGCTGTCCAGTAGCTCAGCTCAGCTCTTCGGTGCCAGCCCTCATCTGCCAGCACTACAGATGTCACCTGCCGTCACCACGCGCTCTGCCAGCTCCTCTTGCTGCTTGCAGCTGGTCTGTAGGTGCTCACTGGTGATGGAAACCTGGACAAAACCAGGAGCAACATCTTGCGATAACCTGGGGTCCTCAATTTGCAAACTGCCAACGAAGGCAGCTGATGAAGGCAAAGTTAGAAGGCGGCAAAGTCTTTGTAAGGCAAGGTGCTCAGTATTAGAGTGAAAAAAGCAGATTGGAGGCCAAATCACAGTCGCTTGAACCGTCAAAAAAGGTTGGTATCAGCATCTAATCTACTCTCCAGCCAGACAACTGCAGGAGAGCATGATGGCACTGTTAAGCAAAAGCTCTCAAAGTGAGATCAGCGAAAGCTTCTCTTTAACCTTTTACAGCAGATCACAATGTCAGCTTAGAGCAGACCTCAGATGAAAACCCAGCAATAAGTTCCATTAGGGGAAGCACGCCAGGGAATGGCCGCTGCACAGCTTCGCACCGTGCTCGGCGGGACTGGTGATGCAACTCAAACCACTTTACACCGAGTTACATCTTCCATTGAGGTCTATCCCATGAAAAGCATGGAAGTCTGGTAACTACAGGAGACACTCTACAGCAGCTCTGGTGCTCTGTTAGCTGCGGGTGCCTCCATTCCTCCAAGTGTTGTGTCTACTTCTTAAGAAACTTTTCATATTCAAAGACTTCCTTTCCACTCTGTCTCACTGTCAAAGAGCCACTAAAGAGCCTTTGAGCACCCTTGTAACGGCCGTTCCTTTGCCTTCCTCTATTTTCTCATGGAGAGCAATTTTTTTTTCTCTGTGAATTCTTTTGCAGCTATAGCATCAGATATCATTTTCCTACCAAGAAGCAGAAGAAAGTGACAAAAAAGGAAAAAGAGAATTCCTAGTCTTGGTCATTCCAGGCCAAGTTTCTACTCAAGAGTAAATTTTCACAATGGATCGTACTGAATATGCCAACAGACTCTTAATTGGTGTTCTGCAGAGCGCCAGACACAGCGACACTGCAATAATTTGGAAACGTCTTGTTTAAAACACATTTAGGCTATTCAAAGCAGATATTGATATTCACTTGTAGTCTGAGCGTGTCAACAACGCCTCGAAGGCATCTCTCGGCAACGGAATCTTTTGCAGCAGCAGGTGGGATGAAATGGTGACAAATGGGATGGAAGGCAGCACATATGAATAAACTATATAATATCCTATTTGTTTCCTCTAACTTGGCTGCTTGCTTTGTTATTTTTCATAAGCTGGCAGCTCAAAAGCAGGCAAAGCAAGAGCCCATTTCCACATCTCGGTCCTACAGAAGATTGGAAGCAATTTCTACTCAATATGCTATCCCCAGGAAAGCACAAAGAATCTGCTGGGAGACTCAGAGGAAGCGGCGCTGCCTTCAGTGGCGAGCGCTGATGAATGAAACTCCAGCTTCCTTTCAGAGTAGATTTGCACAGAGGGTTTATTGACAATAATACAATTGCAACCTCGGCGAGGAAAAACTGCAAGCCGAGAGCTCCCTCCAAACAACCTCGTGGCTGCTCCCCGGTGGGTGCATCACGGTTGTTGGCACATACAACACCAACAGCCTCCTCTTCTGCCTGGACCCACGTTGCTCCTGCATGGAGAGAAATTACTCCTCTAAGGATTGCTTCCAACTATATCACATGTACTTGCATCTGGTGAAGAACAGAGTGAAAATACTTGCTAAAGGCAGAAAAAATAGCTAAGTAAAAAAAACACCAAACAGGTTTCCAAAACCTGTAATTTACAAAAGCAATGGTTATTTTGTTATACAAATCTTGTTTGAGACACACACAAAAAGAACTCAAAGCATCCAAACAATATCTAATTAGTAGAATAAACTCTTTACAGAGATCAGATCCTGCACTGTTCTGACGTGGTGCGAGCTGTGCCGGTTTCTCTTTGGCTTTTCTTCTGGCCAGCTCCCACAGCAGGTTTTGTTCACCATTTATCAGCACATGGCTTTACCTCACATTGCCTTAACTAGGAAAGGAGACAAATACTTACCTCCCTCCCACAGACAAAGAGAAGTTTTCAAACTCCGTGCCTTTATAACTTGATGTTTGTGGGACTTTGACTATAGAAGCACCACAGCAGTAAATGCAAAGCCTGGTCTGATATTGAGGTCGGTTAAACTCTTCTCTTGAAGGATCCTCAGCACTTTGTGAAGGCCCTGAAGAGAAGCCTGTTGTGGATTCCCTCGATAGAAGTTCACAAACAGCATTTGTTACAGCTCCGGGAGGAATTATTTCTACTTTCAGGTTTTGGGGAGGGATGGGAAGGACAGAACATGATGGACATGGAACATCCCAACTGTTTCTTTAGCTACATTTAAAAATAAATAACTAAAAAAAGCCAAGAAGAAAATTAAGCATTTTTTTTGTGCGCTCCAAAAGTGGGGTTATAAATAATGCTCTTTGAACTCCAAGATGAAAATTGACTGAGCACGAGAGGAAGGATTCTTCCGTCAAGCTGCTTCTTTCAGAAAGGAGGCAGGGAACATGCATCCTCTCTGCACTGGATGCACTGAACAGCTCATCTTTAAGGGGAAACATGGATATATTTTCACCTTGCTAGAAAAACGTGAAGCTGAAAATACCCTCAATGCCCTCTATAGTCATCATCAAGCAATCGTAAGCTGACACAGAAAAGAAAATCTCAGAGGTGTTGCACACCACCAGGTATCCACATACTCCAGCCCTCCTGGAACCACTTAACATTACTATCACTATCACTTTCATTTCCAGAGTAATTAAATTGGAATTTATGGCTCAAATATCCAAAAAAGCTATTTCACAGATGATTTGAAACCGTGTTTAAGCACAAACATTCAAGTTCTTGGCAGCGACAACCATGGATCTAAGTGACAAACACAACTTAAGTGAAAATCTATTTCAAAGAGAAGATAAATTGCCTCAAACCTTGGTGATTATCTCTCTGGGATTAATAATCAACTCTAATTTAATAATTATCTTCATACTTTCTTTGTGAAATTGTTAATAATTAAGCTACTGTTTCTTAACAATAATATTCCCTGGCATTTAATCATATTATTTATTGAATCATGTTATTTAATGAAAACAAAGTTAAACTGTAACTGGGGGGAGACACACAACACAACCTCAAAACACAAACTGTAATCCTTACAAGGATCCCACAAAATAAAATCATCTTTCACAAGACGGGTATTGTCAGTCTTGCATTTAATGTTCGTAATCCATCAGAAGAAAAAGTTATGAGCAGCCCAAAACATACTAGGTAGAGAAAGTTTGTCCATCTCTTTTCTAGTACCATGATGAAATGTAATCAATCCTGAAATTAGGTGCCAGGGATTTTATAAATAGATTTAAGAAACAAATCAAAATAATAACAACTGAAAAATAATTAGAAATCACCACCCAAACAACAGTCTCCCTGCCTGTTCGGCTTTCTAGATCCCTTTAAAAATACCTTCCTGTCCACAACCCTCATTCAGCTGAGCACAACCACCCTTCTTTGAAGGAAAGAAAAATGCTGCACCTTCTCACGTCTCTACGGATCGTGGAACCTCACTCCATTTTGCTGCATATGACTCTCCTTGCCTGAAGTTTCCAGCTTTATTCTTTCCTGATCTACAGAAGAACTGTGAAATCAGATCCGGTTGATCTGAGGGCAGCTTCATCAGCTCTCTGAAAATCAGACGTGTAACAGTCAGCCCAGTATTGAGCCCATAAAACCTTCTATCCAGCCTCCTGAACTGACTCACCACTTCCAGCAGTGAACACCACAGATATGCTACTTGTAGTAATATTTCCTAGCATGTTTATAATTTGGGGTGGGGTTTTTTTGATCTTTTCCAGTAGATTTACTCTCTTTCAGTATTAAAGTTTCCCTTCCCTTCTATTTCAGGGCAGCATCACAGGATGGAGAACATGACTTATAACTTCATTCAACTGTTCCTTTTAACTTTCCAGCCCAAAACACTAATTCTATTCTCATTTTCCCTGCCTTGACTCACAAACCCCTTCATGTGTTTCACAGGTCATCTCCCACTCTCATTTACAAGAGTAAAGAGCAGAGAACAAATCTACTGCCCGAGCTAATAGAAGAGTCCTTCAGTGCAGAATAGCCTCGGGTTTTCTGGGGAAAGATGACACAGACCAGCATGATCACAAACAGTGCTGCTGAGGCTCTGCTCCAGTGGTGCCATGGAGCCAGACATCAACGATCCCCTCCAGCACTAAAGGGGCTGTCAAAAAGATGAGGACAGTCTTTTTTGCAGGGCCTGCTGGGACAGGAGAAGGGGTGATGGTTTAAACTAAAAGAGGGAGAGTCAGACTGGAGAGAAGGAGAAATTGTTGGTGCTGAGGGTGGGGAGAGCCTGTCCCAGGCTGCCCAGAGAGGTGGTGGCTGCCCCATCCCTGTCCCCATCCCAGGGGAGGTGGCCGGGGCTCTGAGCACCCTGCTCTGGTTACAGATGGCCCTGCTCCCTGCAGAAGACCTTTAAAGGTCTCTTTCCAACCCAAACCAGTCTATGACTCTATGATCTCCAGCTCCAGCCCTGCAGGGGCACCATCAGGAAAGATCTTGGTTTGGACTTTAAGGAAAGCACATTTTCTCTGTCACTGTAGGGCAGAAATTCTCAGTTACATTCATCCTTAGAGCATCCCCTGTCACGCCCCACAAACCAGTCTAGTTTTTCCCAGCACACAAGACCCAGAGCAAACCAGGACAAATCCAAACTATTACAAATGAAAATAATTCCTGGACGATGGGTCATCAGTTATTACTGTCCTTAAGTCTGCTTGAAATTCTTCTTTCCCATTGAGGTCTTTTTGCAGTGCTTGCTTCGACCAAACACCTCTCATATCTCAGGATTCCTCATGGAACTACTGTTCCTTTTTCATATTTTTTCCTCTTTTATATTAATTTTCCTCCTCCCATGCATTTGAAGTCTTTGAAGGGAAAAGGGGTGGAGAAAAAAGGTGAAAAATTTTTTTTTCAGACCTTTCACAATCAATAAAAGTAACGCTACAGAAGCCAGAGTGTTCCCTACTGCGTTGCCTGCCCTTGAAATATTGATACTGTTGTGGTAGATCTTTTTTCCTTCCTCCTCCTTTTTGAAAATACAGATAATATAAATGTTCCCATTAGCAAGAAATATGTCACATCAAAATTAATGTTATTCAGCCAACAACAATGCTACTCGCTGGCTGTCAAGTTAACTCAATTTCAGGTTAGCAGAGCAATTCTGCCATCCAAATCCTATTCAGAGACAGAGATGAATGAAGGTGATTCTCACAGGCTGTACACCCATGAACAGCGTGTCCTGGATCTGAGGAATTACCTGGGAGCCTTTCACTTGCACAATACCCTTTTATTCCAGCTCTGGGCAAGATTCTGATCCCAGTAAGAGATTGCAGCTCATGGCTCCAGGGTAAATCTGGAGAAATGAGAATGAACTTACTTCACCTTCTCACCAGTTAGAACCTGCTCCATCTGGTTGACCATGATGTCTTGCTTTACTCAGTTCTGTCTTAAAAGGAGACCGGTGTCTTCAAAATAATTTTTGACCCTGCTACAAAGAACTCTTCTTATTGAAATATTTAACAGAAAGGAAAATACTTGTTAAAATAATTCAGCTAAGAGTTGGGTTTTCTTTTTTTTCCCCTTTGTTTTCCTTTCCCTTTTGAAAAGCACTATGAGAAGATGAAAACATGTTGATGGTTTTGCTAAACTGAGGCAAAGCCAAGATACACCTTCCAAGAATGGCATTCAATCTATTATCAAAAAATAAAAAATTATAGACAGATCAATGCCCAAGGGTGACTGAGTCAGTCATTTCAGATGAGCAGCACGTGTTTCACTGGCTAGCAGTGGGCAAAGGGAATAAGAAAGAAGGTCGCAAGCTGAAATAGCCTGTAGTGACACTGACATAAATCCATCTTAAATACTCTGGGTACTACAACAAGGATGTGATTCTGTTTGTGTGGTTACAGTCAAATGAGCGAGGCCAACAGCTCCTGTAATAGAAAGATCCAACATTAACCATCAAAAGCCACAGCTACCCATGCTCTGATCACTTTCAATGTTTCCTGAAGCTCCAGGTGGTGTTTTGAGGAACACCCAGGCACTCACCTCCTGGTGATATGGGTAAACAAACACTTCTGGAAGCTACACTGAGTGCCTACACACTCTTAGAAATAGGTTTGCTGGAGCTGACAATGTGGAGACCTTGATCAATGCAATAGTTTTTGGGTCAATCTGTATCTCCTCCCAGAATAAAATTCTCCTCACCAGGGCCATCCTGATTTAAATATTACAGTTCAAATCCAGTCCAGAATTTATACCAGAAAACACAAAAAAGAATCCTTCTGTGCTTAGAAGACAGGTTCTTTTTTTCTAGCCTCAACTTAGGGTTTTAGCTGGCTTTAAATCAGTACCTTGAACCATTTTTGCAAGATATTGCAGGCAATTCTTATTTCTCTCTGTAGGAAAGAACTCTGTTACCTCCTCACTCTCACTGGAACTTCAGAAGAACTCTGGCTCTGTGTTACAGAGATGAAACTCTGCAGTAACTCCCTGAAGATCAGCAGCTCCAGATTTAGAGTGTAACCAGCACAGGTACCCAAATGCACAACAATGAGCTTGTAGTTGTAGCAAAACCCAGGATGCCACGCAGCTTTTCCTCTTGTTTTCTTCTAAACATGGTCTTTGACAATTACTGCTGTTCAGCACTATAAAACGAGGGAATTATTCTGACGAGAAGGATATTACAAGTTCAGTATGATGCATTTGAAACTAAATAAAAGGCTAAACATACAGCAAAGACAATGTTTCATAGGAATGTATATAAAGAAAGGATGGTTTATTAATCAGTGTACATCCCATCCCAGTTTAACAGCCCAAAAAGCAATATTCCATTGGTGTTATATTGTGACAAACCAAGTTTTCCTCCCATACTCAGCATGGAGAGAGTAACATGCATCATATTCAGACGTGAAGTCAGTAAATGGCTTATTTAGGAGCTTCACTGCCTATGTGCACGATGGGAATTACAAGTCGACTAATGAGCAAGCAGAGGAGAATGCGGGGAAACTTGCTGGTTATTTGGTAAGTTATTGAGCAGTGAGCAAAGTTAAGACAAAAATCTGACTTTCATTTCTCAAATACCTCCTGTTAGGCCACCCACGAATAAAACAAGAGGACAATCTTTGGAAAGCAGACTCATGTGCAGATAGAAGAGGAAAAAAAAAAAGAAAAATCACAGCAACTGATATGAATTGTGTCAGACATCAGAGCAAACTACACACATGGAGAACTCACCCATCTATTTACATCAACTAAGTGATGGCATTTGGGCAGGAATTAAGGAAAAGCAAGGAAAAATAAAGTGGGGTTTGGGACTTTTAGCCCCTTACAACTGCCAGCTGTTGGGACGTGGTCTATAGCTACTCATCACAGAGCCAGCTTTTCTCCTCTACTACACCGCTCACCTTTCTCATCTCTCACATTAAAAACACAAAGTAAAACCAATCCAAACCAGGGAACACGGTGAGCTTGCAAAATTCCCATTCCCACCCAACTGCTCTGGCATTGCCTGGGGCAAAGTACTGACCCTTAAGACTTTGCAGCAAACACAACAGGTTGCCAGAGGAGCCAGGTCTGCAAGAAACCTTGTGATCCACAGCCACATAATAATCATCTCTCTTCCATCTTCCACTAAAAGATCATGTTATGAATAATTAAAGTAATAAATTAAGAAAAATGAAATCTGAGAGCAATGGGTTCAAAGCAAAGGCTCAGAGTAGCTCCCCTTGATGTTCTCTGATTCTGCTGGTCTTCAGAAGAGTCCCTCCCTGAAAGGCTCTCCGACTGTATTAGATCCACTTCTCCTCCACACAAGAGACGTGCCAGGAGGTAATGCCAGCGAGCAAACCTGACTCTCAAGATCAAAACTTTCCCTGTAGCTTTCATTTTCCTGTAACATGCATCACATCACAGACAATTCTGCTATCGTTTAAGAGACAATTGCTCCACCAAGCCTTGCAAGCCAAAGTAGGAATACAGGGGGAAATAAACAGTGAATTGTGATGAAGAAAAAACAAAGTTCGGTGTAGAATTGCTGTAGGCTCACTGTACTTTCAAAAATTTATTTGACAACTGCCCCTAGAGAGTGATGATCTAAGACAAGGGAAGGATTGAAACATGCAGAGTTTCTGTTTTACTTTATTTCTGCAAAAAGAAAATTACTTCTGATTATACTCTCTGCAGGAATCTATTTTTGAATTTATTTCTTTTTCGTTTTTTTCCCCCCTCTTAAGTTCAAATATTCTTCTTTCAAAGACTGACAGTAAAATCAAGAACTGATTGGAACAGTTCTGAATAACACACTCTGGTAAAATAATCCCAGAAGCCAACAGACAACATGAGAGATATAAATGTAAACTAAATAGCTCTTCGGTTTACATCTATAGTCCAGGATACATAAAGTCTAAGAGAAACTGAGTTATAATTTCATTCTGGTCAAGCCAGTGAAGAACTTTTCGTTCTATACAAAGTGAAAAAAGAAAATGGGCATTTATAAGCCATGGAACAAAAGAACTGTTTTCTGTCTTTGACCAAGATCAAAATGATCAGTTATGTGTAGGTTTAGGGGTTTTTTTACTATGATTTATTGTGTAACCATAACCATTTCTTGAGTTCACCATTTATGTCCTCTTTAATTGCCTGTCTCTGATTCCCCACACTTAAGCATAAACTTAAATTAGCTATCTAGTGACCTGGTTTTGGATCAGAGTTAAGCCATCAGGACAATGCTTTGGAAGATCAGCAGCCTTTGTGTCAAAACACCAGTAGATACCAAGACTTTGGGTCAAAACACCTGCCTTCTTGGAGAATCACTAAGAAATGGATGCTGTCAGGTTTACACGTGCTCACTAAAGAGCCTTGTTATACAGACACAAGTATTCTACCTCCTGCTACCCACTGCAAAAAAGTCACCATTTTTTGATGACCACACTACATCACACGCTTCAGTTTTAAGAACAACCCATACAAGGTCCAAAAAGATCTATTTGAAGAGAAACTATAGCAAAAAAAAATATGATTGTCCAGATTTCAAGTTCTCCACTCACCTTTTCTTAGATATTTGCTTAAACATAGGCACCAGATTTAAAATACTCTTATCAAACCATGGGGAAGTATTTTCTGCGAGTACCCTTTCTTTGCAAGATCGCTCCCAGACAATGTTTGAGTGTAAACTGGTTTGGTGGTACACACCTAGATATGAATTTTGATCCTTTCTGAACATTTTGGGGTAAACAGCAGAGCTCCACAACAGCTAATGGACCAACAATATGGACTGGTACTATTATGATTTACTGCATGCAAAAAAAACCAAACCAAACCAAAATCCTCATCTGGGCTTAGCCCAGCATATAAGAACCTGTGGGTTTGTCTAAACCTGAAGCAGCAGCACCAACTCCAGAGCCAGAGAAAATCCAGCACCCTTCCAGCTGTGCAGCAGGGTGAAGTCCAAGCAGCTCGGTGGAAGCCAAAGGGCTTCCTTCTGTATGAAGCCACGCACTCCAAATCCAGCCTCCCATCCCTAAACAGCTTCCCTGGGAAATATTTCAAGTTTGTTACAGCAAGTTCGTTGTCCCCGAGTTTTGTGAAGCGGCCAAATGTAAACTGAGCCCAGCAATTGGCTCAGGATGGCTCCAGGCTGCTGGCAAGCTCGGTGGGGAGGATGGTAGAACCAACCAGAAGTTTGTTGATTTTTCACTCACTGAAACACTCCGAGTGGGATAAAAGATGATGTGTCTCCCACTGAGCTTTGCAAGTATGAGTTCCCATGCTTTTTATAGAATCATAGAACTGTCAGGGTTGGAAGGGACCTTAAAGATCATCCAGTTCCAACCCCCCTGCCAATGGCAGGGACACCTCCC
>JANHFX010005472.1:0-14292 GCA_027560015.1 Chloroceryle amazona
GGGGCCCGGGAGGAGAGAAGTGGGATGGGTAAAGGCACCGACCTGCCGAAGTGCAGCGGGAAGCGGCCGCGGATGCGGTGGAAGAGCTTCTCCCCCGTGTCCAGCTCCACGTAGAAGTAGGGAGTCCCCGGCTGCGCCACCTGCGGGGGGGGGGAGAAGCGGGGAGAGGGGGGCCCGCTGCAGCCTCCTGTCAGCTCTGCCCACCAGCGGACAGCAGGGCTTCGGAGCAGAGCAGGCTTCCCTAACCAAGGGGGCACTTCGTGAGAGAGGAAACTCGGTAAAACAAACCGGCCGACCCTGACATCAGACTGTAACTTCCAAGGGACAATGAGGTGATGGTTGGCTCTCCGCCAGGATCACCAGCTGATGATGCATACAGGGCACTATGGTAATACTTTTTTGTGGCTTAATTCTGCAGTACCTGTTCCAGAGCTGTTACATGAGAGACGGGTAGCTCAAATCATTCCTAACCTGAGCTAGATTATCCTGTACTGATACAACACAGTTTAGAGGAAGAACAGCCTGTGAAGAGACCACCCTCACAACTGCTGGACAAGCATCGGCCTCTGAACTTGCCAACAACCTGGGCACGGACGCAAGCTGGAAGGGCTTAGAAAGAGGCAAGCGCACACGTTGCCATTTCTGGCTCCTGCTGGAGATCAGGTCTGTGCCACAGGTCTCTGTGCCACAGAGCACAAAACCAAACCAACCAACGAACACAACTAAAACAAAACAAGAACATGAAAAAAAAAAAATAGAATGTTAAGAGCTGGAAGGGACCTCAAGAGATCATCCAGTCCAACCCCCTGCCAGAGCAGGATCACCTACACTAGGTTGCACAGGAACGCATCCAGGCGGGTCTTGAATGTCTCCAGAGATGGAGACTCCACAACCCCCCTGGGCAGCCTGTTTCAGTGTCCGTCACCCTCACTGTGAAAAAATTTCTCATGTTTCTGTGAAAAAAACCCACACCACCACACCAAAACCCTTAAGCCACTACTGTTTCATTTCTCTGCTATTACAGGAAGATTTCTTTCCAATTCTCATCCAAGGGAACTGAGAACTACCTGATGTGAAGCAGCACTGAAAGAGGGTTGGTGTTTCACATCAGAAGGAATTCATTCAGCAAGCTCTACATAGAGCTCAAGTAATTTCACAGAATCACAGAATCCCAGCATGGTAGGAGTTGGAAGTAACCTCTGGAGATCATCTCGTCCAACCACCCTGCTCCAGCAGAGTCATCCACCCAGGATCACACTTGTCCAGGCAAGTGGAATCTCTCCAGAGGAGACTCCACAACCTCTCTGGGCAGCCTGAGCCAGGCTCCAGCACCCTTACAGCAAAGAAGTTTCTCCTTAGGTTTAGGTGGAACATCCTGGGCTCCTGTTTGTGCACATTGCCCTTTCCCCTGTCACTGGGCACCACTGAGAAGAGACTGACCCCATCCTCTTGACCCCTGCCCTTTAGCCATCAGCTCCCCTCTCAGGCTTCTCCAGGCTAAACAGCCCCAGGGCTCTCAGCCTTTCCTGGGCACAGAGATGCTCCAGTCCCCTCAGCATCTTCATAGCCTCCACTGGACTCTCTCCAGTAGTTCCTTGTCTCTCAAACTGGGGAGCCCAGAACTGGACACAGTACTCCAGAGATGGCCTCACTAGGGCAGAGTAGAGGGGGAGGAGAACTTATCGGGAGAAGTTCTCTTGACCTACTGATAGCACTCTTCTTACTGTGCCCCAGGAGACTACTGGCCTTCTTGGCCTTAAGGGAACTTTGCTGCCTCATGGAGAACTTGTAGCCCACCAGCACAGCCATATCATTCTTTGCCAAGCTGCTTTCCAGCAGTACTGGTACATGCAATTTTCAGACAAGACATCTGTGGTTTGTGAGAACTTCACCTGGAGCAGAATACATCCTGCACATTCACAAATCAATTCTACAATGGTCTGCCTCCAACAGCTTAACCCTACCACACAAAGTGACCTCAGAGGGAAAAAGCAGCCTAGTCACAACAGAAGGAAAGGAAGAGGTTAAATTCCATCTCGTACTTGCATGATATCTGAGTGCTCTGGGATTTCTAATAATTCAATCTGTTGTTCCTGTGCTTGTGCAATAAAGGACTCTTTGATGTCTTCAGAAGTACAGTGGTCCAGTGGGACAGGAATCACCTGGAGAGGGAGAACAAAAGTTCCGTAAAAAAGAAAAGAAAATGAAGCACTTGAAGAAAGCAGTCAATCCATCACTGGAGCTGGTATGCTCCTCAGTACCGTTTGGCATCATCAAACAAGACAGGTGAGCACCTGTCTGTGCAGGCTTAAACTTATGAGATTTTTTTTTCTGTAGGAGATGAACAAAAAGCTGATAACTAAAAGCTTGAAGAAGTTCTCAGCACAGCCTTCTCCTTTCTGATCTCTGTGGTAGTTTAAGGCCGCTCTGATGCAGTTACAGATCTGCCAAATAGAGAAACCACCACAATAAATCCCTAAATGATTGATATATCACAAAAAAAAAATAAGTAAATCAAAGGGCTGATACTGGTAAGAGAATGACCAGAGTTCTGCATATATCTTCAGATTTTCAGCCTACTTCACTTACAAATGTGAGTGCCACCATTCCTGTGCCAGTATGCTGATCAGAGTCAGAGCAAGGTCTTGCAACTTATCTG
The DNA here is from genome assembly GCA_027560015.1 of Chloroceryle amazona. Taxonomy (NCBI): domain Eukaryota; kingdom Metazoa; phylum Chordata; class Aves; order Coraciiformes; family Cerylidae; genus Chloroceryle; species Chloroceryle amazona. The sequence goes on from JANHFX010005472.1 coordinate 2,660, forward strand.
AAAACTGTGGGCTTTTTAATCAGTTTTCCTCACTCACTCAACACAACCAATGCTTGCTGCTGTAAGAGGAAGAATTAAAGGACTGTGGCAGAACCAGCACACTGTTTTTATTTTAGCTCTGGCTGTATCTGTGGGTAGGAAGACTCCTCTCCATACTCTTTGTCTGGGAAGGTACAGAATAAAGAAGGAAATGTGAATTTAAGCTTTCTCTTTCAATTCATTTGCTGTTAAGCACAAGTTGATATTCTCCCAGGGTGACACTAAAGCCATACCTGTAACTGCAGATGCTGACTCCTATAGTTTCTTTCAAATAGGACATATCTCTTGCCCTTGCTTCTGAAAAAATCCTTTAGGGCAGACTTGTACTTGGTCACTTCTTCCACCACCTCTGAAGACAAGTCAACCACTGACTGATAGTGCCCAATAGGCAAAATCAAGACATGATCAGGCAATAAGCCACCTTTGGCCAGGGCAAGATAGCACTAGAATGAAACAATACACACCAGTCACTCACTGATAGCAACAATTACCTTGTTGTGGAAATTTATTCTCTGACTGCATTCTGTGTATCCCCCAGGCTAGCAATTCTGCCTCTGGAACAGGAAAGTTCTTCTCCTCTAGGTCACTTATTAGGGATTGTTTACTAGCAATTTATTAATTACTAGAGAAATGAGTGAGGGACTGCTAAAGCATAAAAAAAAAAAAAGTATTTTGAATGACAGATAATGCCTTGTCTGCAGGAAAGCAACTCAGTGAACTTCACCACTGTGGAGCACTTTGAAGTGGCTTATGCTACAGAGCAGCAATAACTTTAAACAACAGGAATACACCAATGATTGAATTAATCTCCAATATGTACTTTGAGATGTTGACTTCAAAGCTATCTTATCTTCTGCTTAATGTCTATATAACAACACTGGAACCAATCACCCCAGGGAGATCTAGCATAACTGGTGCTAGATCCTGGTGCATCCTGCTGCCAAAGCAGGTCCCAATTTATACTGAGTTCACGCTGAAGAGGTTCGACCAGATGGTAACATAAGCAAACAACAAGATCTGGCACAGCAAAAAGTGTTCTGGTACCATAATCCATCTCTGCTGCCGAAGAAGAACTGGGCTATGCTTATTTTTTTAGAATACTTTAGCTATTTACTTATGTCTTTTCCATGGGAGATGCAAAGAAACTGAAAACAAACCCAGGAATCAGCTACAAATAAAGCTTGTGGGGTTTTTAAAGATTTAAAATAGAAGATTGGTATTTTAAATTGCCATGTCTTAGCACGATACTGCCACCATGTAGCAAAGAACATACTACAGGTACTTACATGCGTGCCAACACTGATAACCAAGTGCTTCTCAACTTCTGGGCTAGCGAGGCAGAACCAGCAGGGCCCCATGGGCTGTGCTTTATTGGGAGAGGAAAGAGAAAAGTGTTAGAACAGGCTTATTTGTCAGGACAAGGAACACAACATCTGGAAGAGCTGTTATGTGCCAGCCACCCTTCCCAGATGATGAAGTGCCGAAGATGTCAGAAGGACACAGCACCTGGAAGCAGATACTACTGTCAGAGAACTGGTGCCTCTGGGAAATATCAGCAAGAGAGGAGGTGGCAGCAGTCACACCCTTGCTGACTGCCATTCTCACCGAGTGCTCTAATGTAATGCAACAACACTAATTCCAGGAATTTAGTGGTTACAGGTCACTATTCAGAAAGCACCAGGGAATGTAAATGAACAAATACAAAGTAAAATCACTACATAGCTACTGACAAGGACAGACACTGTCAAACACACTTGTCAGTTCTGGCCTACTCTTCACACTCAGAATGCCTGGATTTTCACGCTCAATTTGCAATACTTGAGCTAACCTTTAAGATAAGTTGATGGCACTGATAAACTACATCTCTCCTTAGAGTCAATCACTGTATTTGCAGGTTGCATTGAAAAACAGACAAGCAGCTTTGCTGTCACAGTAAACATGATGGGACTCCCCCAAGAACTGCAGGAAAGTGAACATCTAATCCGGGGTTCATTTTTGAGCCAACTAGTGTTAACAAGTCTCTATTCTTACGACATCAAACTGCAGAAGACTCTGGAAGTTATATGAATATGTACAATGGCACACTGTATCCTACAGAAGTGATGGGTAAACCAAGAACCATCCCACCCTGCCCCTTCTTCCACCCAAACCTACTGCTATCGCAGCCAGTTGTGCCTCTGCAGGGACATACAGAGCTTGTTTTAGCAACAAGCAGTTGAGCCCGTGGAACTGTTACGCACAAAGGGTTTGGAAATCTAAAATAACATAAGTCTCACATAACAAGGGCACCCAGACTTGTCTACCAGAGGTGTTTCTAAAGAACATCTTCTAACCCACCAGCAGTGGCTATAGCTTTCACAGAAACAAAACGAGAGGTCAACACCTACATTTGCATGTTAAGCCCAAATTCCTTTATAACTTAATCCAACATTTCTAAAGATACATACTTGCAATAACACTGTCAGTGGTAAATCACAGGTCTTAAAGATCTTACTTCAGTTTCTTCAAGTCAGACAACTCAGAGATTTACAGCACAGAAACAGAGGTAACAGAAGGGCTTCCTCCCTTTCCAGTTCAGTAATACTTTGTGAATTCACAGCATGGAAGAACTGAAGTGGTGTTTCAAGAAGTCAGCAGCACCACAATTCAGTCTCTTGCAGTCCCTCTGAATGGAAACATGCTGCTTTGTGAAACTGACAGTTGCCATGTTGAGAGGCCACGCTGGTTCAGAGGGTAAATGGAATCAGCCCAACCACAACCACCACCAGCTACAAATAAAGGTTTGAAACTATGCTTTTGACTTCTTTCACCTATTGATTGTCAGGTTTGCAGGAAAGAAGGGACCCTTGATTCCTCTATTCCCACAGCATCTTGTGTAGTGACATACTTAGCTCAACTGCTTGAGAAAAATGCAGACTGAGATGGCCCAATGCCTCAGTGGAAGAGCTCAGGAAAAAAAAAAATAAATCTGCATACTTACGGGGTTTTTTGGGTTGCTTAGGTTGGGCATTCCCTCTCTCTTTCCCATCTGAGGGACGTTTCTTTCCCTGATGCTTTTTCAAATCAAAGAAAAACTGACAAGCTGGTTCTTCCTGTTTAGAAAATGAAAACTGAAGTTCATTATAACTGGAAAAAAAAAACCTGTACCCACCACCTAGCTCACGAGCATTGAGGGATACAGTGGAAGTACAGGATCCAAAAAAATATCATTTGAGTGGCCAGAAGCTACTAAGGAAACTGAGTGCCAACTGCAAAGGAGTGGTTTGTAGTCTACAATCTCGGAAAGAATAAGACCATGTATGCTGAGATGTCCCTAGGGAACAATCCTGACAAGCAAGTAGATCTAACAATAGCATCACCTTGCAGACCTGCAGGGAGAATCATAAAATGGTTTGGGTTGGAAGGGACCTTTAAAGGTCATCTAGTCCAACCCCTCTGCAGGGAGCAGGGACACCTGCAACTAGAGCAGGTTGCTCAGAACCCCAACCAACCTGACCTGGAATGGTTCCAGGGATGGGACATCAACCACCTCTCTGGGCAACCTGGGCTAGGCTCTCACCACCCTCAGTATAAAAAGGTCTTCCTTTTCTCTAGTGTAAATCTCCCTCTTTTAGTTTAAAACCCTCACCCCTTGTCCTGTCAAAACAGGACCTGCTAAAAAGTTTGTCCCCATCTTTAAGTACTGAAAAGCTGCAAATAAGGTCCTCCCGGAGCCTTCCCTTCTCCGGACTTAACGACCCCAATTGTCTCAGCCTGGCCTCACAGCAGAGGGGTTCCAGCCCCCCAGTCTTCTTCATGGCCTCTTCTGGCTCTGCTCCAACAGGTCCCTGTCTCTCCTGCGCTGAGGACTCCAGAGCTGAACCCACCACTGCAGGGTGGGTCTCCCCAGTGCAGAGCAGAGGGGCAGAATCCTCTTTCTCAACCTGCTGCTCACTCTCCCAGCGATGCAGCCCAGGATTATGGTTGGCTTAAGAAGGGGCAAATGGCAACAAACTCCCACGCACTGCATCTACAAAATCTGCTTGATGCAAATAGCTTATACCTGAAGTGTTTTGGACTGAAATATTTCAAGGTTAAAGCCAAACAGTGTTTAAGCTCCCAGAAAACAGAGTGAACTGCACACACTGGGGTGAAGGCAACAGCACTACCTCCGCACACAGGGGTGGTTTCGTCTTCTGTCCCTCCTTCTGTGGTTTCCGGTATGGATTTTCAGTGACATCCTGTGGCTGTTTCACTAGATCTGCAGGGTCCATCGAGCTCATCGGAACAATGCTGAAGGCATAGAGATACTAGAAGAAAGCCAGACAGCTCAAATGCAAGAAGCTTTTGCCATGACTGCAACTCTGAAGAGGTCATCTGTGAACTAAGCCACCCCAAAACAGTAACACACAACTTAGGAACTCAGCAAATCAGTGTTTTAACTAAGGAAGGACATGAAAAACACACTCCCTATGCCAGCTTCCCCACCCAGTGAAACCAAGAGTTTATGTAGTGCTTCCAGCTGGCTCACTCCTTTCACTTTAACGAAAGATCTCTTCAAAAAGTGGCAGTGTTTCCTACTTGAAAAGGAAATGACCTCGATCCTTGCCTGTTTCCAGGCTTTCTTTCTGTCCAGAGCTCCTGAGCCTTTTTTTGTCACTAGGCCTGGTTCCTATGCCATCTTAATCACTATCAACCTGTCCTTCTATACCAATATTCTGTAACTTTCTTAATGGAAGACGAGAAACAGATTTTAAAAGAACCAACAAAACAGCCGCTTTGCATTCCAAAAGTTTGTGATTTTCCACGACCTGTTACGGCTCCTTTGTAATTTTGCTTCTTTCTTAAAGCAGGCTGTGCAAACAGAAAATGGGTAAAGCATCTGAGGAAGAGGAAAGAATGGCAGCTTTCTAACCACCTTCCTCTACAGCTGTCTCCACAGCTATGTGCCATTTGACCAGGCAGAGAATAATGGTGCCTCAGAGCACATATTCCAGTCCTTACCCTTCTGACAGAATGAGCAAATGGTATCTATTACTTGAGTGAGAGATCCTTCCACTGCAGCTTTTACCTGACAGACACTGTCCCCTAGCTAGCCAAAGCTGGGCTTACTGCTCTGTTACTTGTACTTGAGAAAAGAGGGAAGATTCAAGAGAGTCAGTACCTTTTTCTTGCTTGAATTGCCAACATCAGCAAGTGCAATAAACCTGCTCACATGCTGTGGGCTCTCCTGTAGCACTGTGTGATTTCTGTAAGGAAGCAAAACATGATATACATATACAATATGTGAAAGAACGGTGGGAAAAACACATGTTGTCCATGAAGCTACTCAGACAGCAGGTCAGCCATGTACAGTCTTTGGCCAAGAATAAGGAGGTTTGAGGACAGACTCATGAGATCTAACAGCAGACAGATGCACAGACCAAAATTACATCTCACTGGAGTGTAAATGCAGAGATGAGGAGACAATTCATCACTAGTCTAAAAACAACTTCACCTTTAAAGTGTTTGTGTGGAAAGGATAATAATCTTACCCAACATTAACATAACAGTCTTAGTTGTATTTATAGGTTGTTCTGACACCTATCTTACATCACGAGGAGGAACTTCTTTACTGTAAGGGTCCCAGAGCACTGGAACAGGCTCCCCAGATGTTGGGGAGTCTCCTTCTCTGGAGATTTTCAAAACCCACCTGGCTGCATTCCTGTGTGACCTGTGCTGGATGATATGGTCCTGCTCTGGCAGGGGGGTTGGCCTCTAGGATCTCCAAGGTCCCTTCCAACTCCTGACACCCTGTGACACCCCTGTGATCAGTAGTCACATTTTCTATACAAAGTTATGACTGAAGACACCAGTCTCTTCACAACACAAGAACATATCCACACTACATTTTCAGAGATACACACCTGAATTAGGCTGAACACTGTTTAGATGTGACCAAGAGCAACTAACTTGGCATCAGAGTCACAACAGTGTACCTGCACAAATACTGTCAGCAATAGCACAACTTTTGAGGCAGCAGGAATATTATAAGATGCATCTGAGAAAGAGTCTTGACCCTGTGCTGGGGCTGGATGACTACATTACATTATTTTAAAGTTGTCCTCCTGTGTTCTTTAACCATTGAACACTTATTAGAAAATAAACGAGATTTCACGTGGTCTTACAAACCTGTAAGGGAGTCTTTCATAATAGGCCTTCTCCAAGGCAGCAAAGTGGTACCTTGGTTTGAGACTTGCAGCTAGATCTGATATTAACTTGGAGCCACATTTCTTGGTATTTATTTCTCCCTACAAAATAGAAACCAGATTTTATTAAGAAAAAAACAAACAAACAAACAAAAAAAACCACTAAAAAACCACAACTGTCAGATTTCAGTGAAAAGACACAGTTTGATACAGAACAGCATAATGGACATGTAGATACTGATTGTAGTGGTCGCCATTCCCAGGAAGTGGAAAAAAAACAAGTCACAGAATTTCTGAGGCTAGAATAGGCCTCCAAGATCATCGATCTCTTATCACCAACCAGAGCCTACTCATTTCTTCCATTCTGTGCACTCATGGTTTGCATTCCTTCATTTTGTCAATCCAAGTTTGTCCCATTTTCTTTCTCTCAGTCTTGTGAAGTCGTGGCAGCACAGCGACCACATGCCTAGTGCCAAAGCTTTAGTGCTTGAGTCAAGGGAATAGGAAAGCTCTCAAGTTGCCTTAGGAAGCAAAAGTTTATCCCACTCCACCCCTGAGGAGTCAGAGCAAAACAAAACACAGCCAAAGAGGTGACTTCAAACCCCTTCCTTGGGTGAAGACTCTTGTGCTGTCTTTTCCCCATTGAAGCCTTCGACTGAGCAGGGAAGAAGGGAAGAAGGGCAGGGGAAGAGAGAAGATCAGAAATAGACGACATCTATTACCTCGTGGTAAAAGCACAGGAAGCAAGACTGACTTGGCAGGCATCTGTCACAGCCCTTCACTACAGCAGTGGGACAGGGACTAACCCACCCCCACAAAAACAGCTTTCTTCTCTGTGCTCCCTCCCGCTGCCCTTGCAGCAGGCATCACAGGGCGGCACCCCAACATCTGCAGTAAGGGCTGACTGCTTCCAGCCCCACTACAACCAGCCAGAGAAACCAAGCATCTCAGGAAAAGGAAACCCACAGACTTCTCCAGGAAGTCAATTCTCATCCATGCAATTTAGTGCCTCACACCACTTTTGCTGAAAGGGAAACGTCAGGTAACAAAAAGCAAGAGTGCTAGTTGTTCATTCCTCAGAACTCCTGCTTTAGTGATGGGATTTCAGGGTTTCAGCGCACAAGGGGTTCCCTTATTCCAAGACTTATTACCAAAATCCTCAGGTGGTAAAGTACACACTCCAAAAAGATGCATATTTAAATATAATCACTATTAATATACTTTACTCATATCAGCAAATTCATGCTGAGGGAAACCAAGTGTGAAATTATTACAAAGAATCCCCATAAGAATGTTGAGACCTGTGTTTTCTTTTTAAGGCATAACATACCTACAACTTCTTTCTAACTCCCAAGGCTGGTGGAGTGACTTTTTTTTTTGGGGGGGGGGGGGCAAGGTGAGGGAAGCTTCTCGATGCTTCTAGACTGGGGATCAGACATCTTTTTGGATGTTGGCAGACACTGAGAGGAAGCAAAAAAGTGTACTTCTGCCACAGTATGTGGCATGGCTCTCTGGGAAGGTTTCAGATCACCTGAACCAGTGACTGGAAAATCACTTCTACTGAGGTACACTGCAACAGAAAATTGGACACAAATGAAACAACCTCCTCAAAATCCAGACAAAGGAAGAACTAGACCGTTTAGTACAGCTGACTGATACCGAAAGAAATAAAACACCAAAATGTTTAAGAAGCTTTGAAAGGGGGGAATAAAGAACAACTTAACATCAAATGATAGTGAAGACGCTCAGAGCGCAGCATTCAACATCAGAGACTAGCAGCATCATTCCACAGCAGCTGCAACCAAACGAATTCACAGCAATGTTTGTGATTGGATGGAAGCTATCGACTTGGATGTTTGAGGCAGGGACGGATAAAATACCCTGAAGTTTCACAAATCCCCTTCCCCACTGATCCTTCTCTGAAGGCCAGAACATCCACTGTCCGCTTTGTCCTCTCATCTTTCTCAATCCCTCAGAGTTGACCCAGTAGCCCAAAATCACACAGCAAGTAGAAAAGCAATCCTTTGTTAAATCCATCCAGAGATCCCATTCCACCAGAAAAAAAAATACTTACCACACTGTTGCCAAAAGTCCCCACATCTCTGGGCCAGGGAGACGTCAGCAATATATCCACACCTTTGAAGTCTGGGGTTGATAACAAAGATGTTTTTAATTCTGCCACATCCTTTGCACTAAAACTGTAGGCAGGAGTTGGCTCATCCTGAGACTCTGTACCACTCAGGTAAGCGATCTGCAGCCCAGAAGTACTGCTGTAAAGTCCTCGTCGTCCTGCATTAATACACAATCATGCGCTTGAGATGGAGACATCACAAGTAATCTCTTAGCCACATCATAGACCAAATTCAGCAGTCCTGCCTTAACTAATCTGGTAGACTTCTAAGACGGTGTGACTGACTGGGTGAATGAGGGGAGAGCAGTAGATGTTGCCTGTCTTGACTTAAGCAAGGCTTCTGACACTGTCTGCATAACATTCTTGTGAGTAGGCTTAGAAAGTGTGAGTCCGACGAGTGAACGGGGAGGTGGAGTGAGAACTGACTGAAGGACAGAGATCAGAGGGTTGTGATCAGTGGTGCAGTCTATAGCTGAAGGCCTGTAGTTCATGGTGTTCCCCAGGAATCAGGAGTGCATTGAGTCTTTTTCAACATATTCATCAGTGACCTGGATGAAGGGATGGAGTGGAACCTCAGCCAGTTTGCCTATTACACAAAACTGGCAGGAATGGGTGATAACTCCAGAGGCTGTGCTGCCATCCAGCGAGACCTGGACGGGCTGCAGAGCAGGGCTGAGAGAAACTTGAAGGATCTGTGAGTCAGATCTGTTGTCATGTGGACAAGTTCCCCATGAGCCAGCAAAGTGCTCTTGTAGCCAAGAAGGCCAATGGTTTCCTGGGGTGCACTCGGAGGAGTGTGGCCAGCAGGTCAAAGGAAGTTCTCCTCCCTCACTACTCATTCCTGGTGAGGCCACCTCTGGAGTATTGTGTCCAGTGCTGGGCTTTCCAGTTCAAGACTCAAGTATGAACCCCAGAATAAGAAATGACACCTTAAAATTTCCAGAAAAACAGCTTTCAAGTGGGAAGAGGAAAAAAAAAATGTGAAAGCACCACAGGGCAGATGCACATCCCTTCTCACAAACCATCTGCAGCCTTACCTAAATAAGTGATGTTCTCTGCTAATTCGCAGCCACTGACGTCAGGAAAATACCTCACTGTCTCTTGGTCATTAGCACCAAGCACATAGGTTGGAATGGGAGCTGAGGAAGAAAAACCACATGCGCTCAGTCTGCTTTAATGTACAAGTTGAGTCCACACTTACTAGAAATTGCAGCAGGTTGCATCCATCCTTGCAGACCTCACCACCACCTCTCCTTTGCAGTGTTCCAAGGAGCAATAAGCACAGAACACGAAATCTTCCTTCAAAATAATTCCCCAAGCCTGCTGTTTCCACAGATCCATATAGCACCAGCAGAGTATAACCTCTTCTTTAACTATAGTTTGCTCCACTGCCCACATAAGAAGATCATCTCTAAAATGATCCAAAGCCTGAGAAACATGGGTCTTCCCCAGTGCAAAGGTAAGTAAATACCAGAGCACAGGGACACCTGGGGATTCAGTTTAAGAGGATCTAAAACCGTATGGCTATCAAAACCTAAAAACCATTGAGGTTATTAGGGGAAAAGGTCAAGTTCAGCATCTCTTTGACTCACTTATTTTTTGAAGGCAATTCAAATGAGGATGAACAAAAAAATGCATCAGTTCAGGGAAGATGTTACAGTTAATACCCCCTCTTCTCTCCGCACACCCAGGAGAGCTTCCTTCAGGGGTGAAGTTTACACCAATATCAATTCTACTTATATTCTCATGGCAATAGGAACACAAGACAGCACACCTTCCCACCGTAAGTTGTCAGCCACCAGTGGCAAACAGGACAACCTGTGTGTCTGTGCGAGTCATCTGGATAAAAACAAGTAGGGGTTAACTGGGAAGGGATGCAGCAGCAGAGAGGAATCAGAAAGCAAGAGTGCCAGCTCCCTTCTGGCTTGCCTCACACCCAGAGCAAGAGCCAGTGTAGCACTGAAGAGAGCAGAGGAACCCTACAAATGTTTAAGTAGCATCTGCCTTACAAGAGGGGTGTGGAAAGAGGCAGAGAAGTCCACACAGGGCTTTTCACATCCATGGCTGGGAAAACATATTCAGCACTAGGGCTGCAGGGACTGAGGATGAATGGGCAAACCCCACTCCTTTGGAAAGCCTTATGATCTCCATGGCTGAAGAAAGGAGGTGCTCAAGCCAGCAGCACATCTCCTTCCCCTCTTCTCCTTGGAACTGAGTACAAGGAGAGGAAGAACAGCACTGCTAACCCTGTGGAGAGGACCATGGTGGAAGCGTGAAGAAGGAATGACCAGGAATTTCGACAAGGGAAGCACCAGGAGTGGCAGAAGAAGGGCTACATTCTGGCACGCATGTTGGGAACCTATGGCCTTGCTGACTGAAGTATCATGAACATCTACAGGCCACTTCTCAGGCTACCCAAGCTGAGAACCCAAGGACTGCCCCACAAGGTGGCGTGCAGGCTGAAACTGTAAGGAGGTGATGGTAGGAACAGAAGTGGAGCCATAAGACATCCAGGCATGGAGAGAGAAGACTGACACCAATTAGCAGCATCCTGTTAGCAAGGGATGTCCTGTGACTGCAAATAGCACTGGTCAGATGATCCAAAGCACGGGCCTTAATGCCCAAATCACGGACAGGACACATGGACACATGCATCTTAGTGATCCCAACTCCATGAGCATGACAGAAATGAGTTTTGGTTTAAAACAAATTCATCTTTCCCTCCACATGGAATTTTCCCACTTGGTTTTAAGTGCTTTAACATCACATCATTTAACTGTGACTCCTGGATTCCAAAGCACAGCGCAAGGAGATGGCAAAGTGGGTCATAAAAGTGCAGTCACCAGCAGACAGAGTAGCAATAGCTTCCTTACCTTTCTTGGCTCCTGTGCGATACTCTGCCCATTCTGTCTCTGAAGCAGGGCCAAAAAAACTCCCAACACACAAAAGCATCTAAAAACATCAGATAAAGTGCAAGTTGCCATGTGACCAAAGACACAAGACATAGGAGCTTTTCACCGACACACTCTATTGTCACAACGCGGTGACACACATCACTACAAAACCATTTTGTTTGCTATGGTAAAAAGGTTCCTTTATGTTGCATCAAACAGTAAACAAGTAATAGCAATTAATTAATTTCATAGTGACAAAGAGATAGTGACTCTCCCATACACTCTCCAACAAGGCCCGTCCCAGCAACCCCAGCACACAACTCCTCCCCATGCAACTGTATTGCTCAACTGTTATGTACAATTAAAATTTCCTTGTAGACCAAATTCTCTTCCTAGACCTCA
>JANHFX010005473.1:0-40941 GCA_027560015.1 Chloroceryle amazona
AAGGTGGCAGGCAGAACAGCGAGGAGATGCGGTTAACTTCTCGCCAGCTGCCTGCGCACCCAGCGCCGCTGCTACAATCCCAGCACAGGAGCTGCTGCAGGGCTGAAACATTCCCCATGTGACACCAGGAAAGAAAAAACTAACAACAAAAAAATCCCCTGAACACTTTTCTCTACCCCACTCATCCCCAAATACCGAACGTTCATAATAGCCAACAGCTCTCACAATGTTCCTGGATCCAGATGAAAAATATAATCTGTGTTCCTGTCTCCCCCAAGTCACACTGAAGCTACCAAGATCCAGTTCCTCACCTGTTGCATTGCTGTACTCTCCACTGGGGCAGGGAGAAGGTGCTGCTGAGCCTGCAGGGCAGAAATGTCCTTGAGGACAGAGATCTCCCGTGATACCATCCTCTGGCTTTGCAGTCTTTGTCCTTCCCGTGCAGTAATAGCCTTCAAGCAGAGAGCATTTGAGTCACGTCTCCCATTCAAAACCAACTGCATTTCTAAGTAAGCTAAAGAAGTTCTGTCTTTGTCTCACCTTGTGCACAAACTCCTGCAGGAGCATCTTGGCCAGACATGTTGCAGAAAAACCCAGGGGCACAAGGCAGACACCAAGTGGCATCCTGGGCTCCTCTCTGTCCATTCCAGGTACCAGCAGGGCATGGCACCTCTCTGGGGTGTGCTGTGCCAGCAGGGCAATAATGTCCTTTTGGGCAAAGATCTCCAAACGGAAGACCCGACTGAAGCAAGGAAAATAAAATTAATGGTTTATGAAAGCTTTTGTAGCACCAAAAGGTCTAAAGCAATGCCAGATATTCGGTACTCACAGGGGAGGAGGTGCTGGAACCTTGACTGCAGTAATACCCTGGCTGGCAACGTCCTTCTGGCTCAGTCAGACCAGCCATGCTGCAGTACATGCCTGCTGGGCAGGGCTTGCATGAACCTGCCCTGACTACGTCTGAGTAAGTCCCCTGCAGAGAGAGAGAAACCAACGAATGCCCCCTGCCAAGGGACTGGAAGCCTGCTGAAAAATTAATACTTGAAAAAAAATTGATACTTGATCCTTACCACTGGACATGGGATAGGCAAGGAGCTTCCAGCCAAGCAAAAATGCCCTTTGGGACAATCCTGGGGGGCAGCCAGGCCTGTCTCATTGCAGAATGTACCCTCTGGACAGTCCCTACAAAGAGACCGACCGCGGCCCTAAAGAAGGAACGTGGAAGAACCTGGCAGATGTGGAGTATTACAGCTCATCACGTGAATAAACACACCTTTTGCACCTTCCACCAACTCCCAGAGTTTCTCTCTGCTACAAAATAAGCACCCTGAAGCAAATGCACTGCAGTCCAAATGCAACAGTTAGCTGGTATCTGAACAGCACCTTGCCCCACTAAAGCAGTGGCAGGCACAGGTCTGATGTACAGCAGCAGTAAGGCACGTGCTGATGATAATTAGCTCATGCTAGGCTCAAGGCTCCTCAGCCCACTTCAAATTTGCACTATGAAAAAAAAAAACTTAAGAAAAACTGCCAAATGAGCAATAAAAACCACTGCTGGACTGATGGATCTGATGTCTTGACCCAAACCTTTTCATTTCTGCTGAGTCCTCTTTTGCAGGATAAAAGCAAAGGAGGTGGCAATTATCCAGCTTAGGAGAAAACCCCAAGCCGCAGCCCCCCCCCCTTTTTTTTTTTAGTTTTTTTAGGTTTTTTTGTATGCTGACCACTTACAAACACCGTCTGAATTTCCATTTACACACCTTACAGCTTCCAAGAGCTGTGATGACCCCACACGTTATCTTACACAGTGTACTCTGACATACTTACAGGCTGGAAGCTGCCAAGAGGACACGGCTCTGGCTTGAAAGCTCCTGTTAAGGAATAATGCCCCTCCATCACCACTTGCTGAAGAGCACTTCTGGCACCTCCTGTACAGAAGTAGCCAGGTTCACACGGCCCTGAGGGAGCTTGGTTGTTTGTCCCATCGCAATAGAGGCTGTGTGAGGAAAACAAAAACCTCGGGTAGCAATAGCTCATTTTGTCCCCGGACAGCGCAGTCCCGATACAGTGCTTTAGCACTAGAGTGCTGTGAACGGGCCCTGGCAAGAGGACTGGAGGTGAGGGTGGGATGCTGAGGCAACATACTTGAGGGCTGAACGATCCCTTTGCAATAGGACACAAGTGAGCCATAGTCTTTGAAGATGGCACTCACCCGGGTGGGCAGTCCAAGCACTCACGGAGGCTTCTCAACCCACTGACATTGCTGTACGTTCCTGGAGGACAAGGGATAGGTAGGGGAGAGCCAGGTGGGCAGTATGCCCCGGCAGGGCACACATCTCCTCTCACACCATCTGTGGGCAACTGGAAGTGGAAAAGTCATTGCTCATTTAAGGCATCACACTGGTTTGGGCACAAGGCAATAAAGAAAAACAGAGACGTGTTTCATTGTGCAAAGAACAGACCATACCTACTTTAGGGAAATGTAGCAAACAGAGGAAAAATAAATACATGTGACTTTTTTACACTAGCAGTCCCAACATGATTCACACTCACTGAACTAGTCACCTGTAGCCTTTTCACCCGGCTACATTTTTAATAAAAAGGGAGTTAGTGTCAAGAGGGAAAGATATGATATGGTTACACTTCCTTCGAGGGCAGTACGAGCGCACCTCATGCCATAAATAAATACGAATAGTCCAAAATTGTGACTCTTGAAGTCACTGGGTTAATAAAAAGCTCTGCAGTGGAGAAGAACAGCACCTCAGTGGAGCACAATTGGGTAAGGAGGAGAAAAACCTGCCACGTGACTTACTGGAGTCAGGGCCCCGCCTCGGCAGTAGAACCCAGCCTTACAGGGACCACTTGGCCCAGTCTGTCCTGGAGCAGCACAGTAGAAACCACGGTCACACGGGCTGCACTCTGAGGGTCCAGAGAGCCCCTTCTTGTTACTGTATGTACCCTCTGGGCAGGGTTCAGGTTTAGAGCTGCCTTCCACACAGTAAAAGCCCTGGAAAAAAAAAAAAAAAGGCAGCTTAATGCAACCTTGAAGGCCCTTCTATTAAACAGACCCCCACATACCAGCTTCTTCCATTAGGTAACCATAAAGGACAACTCACCGCTGGGCACGCTTTGGGCTCCGACATGGCAGGAGAGTCACAGTAGAACCCACGTGGACAGGGTTTGCAATTGTCTTCATCCCCTGCGCTAGAATTATCCCAGAAGCCTGGCATACATGGGAAGGAGAAAGGGAAGCCAGTCCCCGGAGGGCAGTTATAGCCAGGCGGGCAATCCCCGGTCTGGAAAGCAAAACACACTGTCAGGCATGGCTTTGTTTTTTCTTCTGAGAAGGGCAGAGGAAGCTGTTAAGACTGAACAGAGAAAGAACCAAGCTTCATCTACAGTTTAAACAACGTGGGGTGTTCTTTTACTGCAAGAAAATGGGGCAGAATAGAAGGGGAGGAAGGGAATTCAACAGTCTTCTGGGTGAAATTCTGAGCATGTAGGATGATTACTTGAGATTTTTTTAAAGGTAAATCTTGCCATTGAGACAGGCCCCACACGTTGCCTGTACAGTTGTGCAGAAGATGCTCTTCTGCAATCGGCAAGGAGCTGTAACTGGGATAAGAGTTATCACCTCGCCCTTAAATAAAAGCATGAATTCATCCATGTTGAAGAAACTCCACCTGCATTTTTTACTCTAATAGAGGCTTTTTTTCAAATCTTAATAGCTGTTAAAAAGAGTTCTATTTTCTAGAGATGAGACAATCACAAGATCCCAAAACTCATTAGAGACAAAGCAGCAACAAATTCCTGACCTTTGAAGTCTCTTTCATAGCCTGCATTGACAGGCAGAAGGCAAAGTAAAGAGAGAACACACACATTAAGCTTGTTCCATTAACAGTTGCAGCCTTTGGGGAAAAAAGAAGTTGGGAGAACCTGGGCTATACTTACAGGGTGGGGAATTCCTGAAGGCTCAATCCCACCTCTGTAGCAGTACTTCCCTGCGGGGCACGGTAAGCATTCACCAGCACTGCTAAGACCCCTCTGCTCACCATAGGTCCCGTTGGGGCAAGGCTTAGCACGCAAGCTCTTGAAATGAAATAGAAAAGTGGGTCTTTAACATACTACTAGGACTGCTGCATCCCACAAGGCAAACATACGGCAGCCAGAGCTGTGAAAGTAATTCTGTCCAGTAACTGGGAACAAAAACTGCAAAGCAATGCTAGAAATGTGGTGTGAATGCTGAAGAGACTGTATAATCGAGTGGGGATCCAATCCTCTGTGCTCTACACAGCATCGCAGAGAAAGTTATCTCAGCATTATGAACGGGTTTATGCAGGGCAAATACTGCTAAGATCTACGAACACCAAAACAGCACAGAAATCAGTAAAAAACATGAGTAGGAAAGGCTCCCATAGCAAGACTGATCCCAGCGCAGACTGTAACTGTAAAGCAGACTCAACAAGCAAACGGGGAATGCCAAGGACCAAAGCAGACTCACATTATCTCCCTGGGGACAGTAGTAGCCTCTTGGGCAGGCATTGGTACTTGCATTTGGGACAACTGCCTGTCCCTCTGGGCACAGGAGACCCGCTGGGCAAACCATGGCAAGCAGCATCACCTCTCGGCTGGTGTGCTCACTAGCACAGTAATGTCCAACGAGACATGGCAAGCAGGAGGCTGAACCATGGTCCTGCAACATGAAAGGCACACGGTTCCACTTACAGAGCACAAAAGAATCCTTGCACATTTGGCAAGCTCTGTTGAGGCGCACACCAGAGGAAATGAACGCAACCAACTCTACAGCAAGCCCTATCAGAAAACAAAACAGTCCACGAAAACATAGCCAGGGAGAAAAGACACTGCCTTGGGAATTGATGACAGGACCCCGCTCTCCTAAAACACTCCCTGTTATGCTCAGTAATCCTACTGGAAACAAAGATTTCCCTTTAAAAATACCAGCTGTGAACAACAAACAGCATGCAATTCAGTGTCTTCGCCCTGGAGGCAAGAAAGCCTCTGCTTCATAAATAAGAAAGAGGCCCTAGCACTGCCTGTGCATTATCCATGGAAAAGGTTCTGATCCTCACAACAGTCGATCCAACACCCTTTGTCAGCAGGAGCTGAGAAAAACAGACACGTTCCCTCATCTTCTCATCTTTCTTTGTTATGCTGAACTCCAGAGTGCAAACAAGAAATAGTGGAGGTCTACTTGCCAAAGATAAATCTCCATTCATCATCTATCTCCTCTCCAATCTTAATAAAGGGTTCCAGTGATAACCACCAGATCTGTCGGAAACTGGCCTGGACAGAGATACCGGGGACACCTGACAGGAGTGACAAGCCCATTTCCCCTCAACAGGGAAATGTGGCAATTATCACCAGAATTATTTATTACAGTTTGGGACCAGATAAATAAGAAACAGGCCTTAGCATCTGCTTGTGAGAACAGCTGTGCCAGCAATATACCCTCCTGGGGCTTCATCTTGCTGTTTTACCTTCCAAAGCCAACAGCAATCAAATAGTTCCTTGGGAACAGGAACTAAATACAGGTGTCTGCTTTCTGCCAGGATAAAATACATCATGAAAACCCAAAGCAGCTACCCAAGAACTCGCTGCCAGACACAGGTAGACCGCTGGTGCAAGCCTCTGAAAAGGGAGTAGTAACAGCAAAAGCAGCACTGCACACGTGATATGCACTTCTGGCATCATGTCCAATACAGCTCCAAGTCAGGTTGCGTAAGAACATTCCCAGTGCCCTCTCTGGATTAGCACTGCCTTTAGCACAGGTAGCCAAAATTGTTTACAGCACTGTACATAAATCACCTCAAATACTCAGATTCAGCCTGCAAGGAGATGGGCTCATTGCAGCGCCTCCTCTGAGGCACCAAAAGCCTCAAGCCCCCCTTGAAGCTCCCCTTTCTGCCAAAATTCAGCCCCTATGCCGAGCTATTTTATCCCTATGCCGGGATAAAATTATTGCTACTTACAGAGAAGTTGCCAGCACCGCATGTTCGAGGAGTAACGGTGCCAAGCTCGGGGCAGTAATACCCTCCGGGACATCGGATGCAGTCTGCAGACACTTTTGCACCGTGTTCCATGCGATAGGTTCCTCTGCAGGAGAAAATACAACAGAAGGGAGAGTCGCAAATGGTGGCCAAGCGACCAAGAAAAGGACAGCGCGCCTCTGGTCTGCATTCTTGGTCTTTTGTATAGAGGAAATCTACTATTTCTGGAGCCAGGAAACTGCCTGATTCAGAAAAAGCTTGCCTGGACCACCTGCTAACATGCAAGTGAAAGGAACCTGCTAACATTTCTAGGGGATAAATACATGACTTAAAATCCAAAGTGTTGTGAAATGCCACATGAAAATATTGTCTTTTGTGTCTGCAGAACTACCCCAGGATAAGTAGCGTACTTACACTGGGCACAGAACGGGCTTGGAGGTCCCACGGGTGCAGAAGGCTCCTGCAGGGCAGGCAGCACAGTCCTCCACTCTGCCATTGCCCAGCCTGGTACTGTGTGTTCCTGCAGGGCAGGGGTACTGCGTGGCCCTCCACGTACCTTACAAAAAAAGGAGAGAGAAACATCATAATGCTTAACACAGCCTTGAAGACAGAAAGTAGTAAGGCCCCCTGTTCTTCATTGCTCTGAAGTGTTTACATGAGTTGCGTGGAAAAACATATATATATATATCTAAAAAAAAAAATGTAAAAAATCACTGCTTAGCTCTGAGAAGAGCAGAAAAAAAAAAGCCATTTAGCAAATGCTGCAGAATCTTTGCAGGAAGCTTCAAATTTAGAATTGTGCTTGTACCAGACACTTGTGCATGTTAATTATTTGCAAATTAAGGGAAAGAAAATAACGACACCAACACGTTCTTGACTATACCAAATAGTTTGCTATCCAGCAACTCTGCACTGAAAAACTCTGGTGCAAAAAAGACGCTGGTGAGGTTAGAGCCTACAGACAGAAATAAACTAAATCTCCTTTGTTCCTGCACAACATCGCCTACCTTGAGGGCAGTAGTGCCCTGAGCTGCACAACCCAGTAGGGATACGGGCTCCCCCTACGCAGAACCAGCCCGCAGGGCACGGAAAGCACTCCTCTTCCGAGGTCAGGCTCGTCCTATTGCTCCAGGTGCCCGGGGCACACTTGTGCTGCGTTGGGTGCTTTGTGCCGGGTGGGCAGTAGTGACCAACTGGGCATGGAGTGGGAGGCTTCTGTTTGCCCCCTGTTCCTGTAAACACCGAGACAAACGTAAGAGAAGCAATGCAGCCTAACAGGCAGCATCCTGGCCTCACACGATCCAGTTCCCTCCTTCTGTTTTCAGCTCTGCTGGATGACCCGGAGTTAAGCCTTCTCATTTTGCACCGCTGTTTAAAACGGGCTAACAGTAACTATCTGGCCCCTCTGTTGATGAGAGGCTCTACCACAGAGCTGGTTACTACAGCAATTATCCTCAGGTACCCTATGTGGTGCCCCTGTCCAAAGCTGGCGCAGACATTAAAGCGAAGGAGCCACCAATAAGCTAAAAACTTTGAAGACTGTAAAAAAAGTCCACTTATACCAAGTTAAAACAGTAACCATGGGTGGTACAAAAAGAAAATTTCAGAGTAAAATTAAAATCAACTTATCCAGCAGGCACAACAGTCTCTGCAGGAACATGAAAAGGGCAACTTTTTCCTGTTTACCATCATTGCGATACCTCGCTGACCTGCTCTAGTACTTACTGGTGGGCTCTGTGATACCGGGTACCAAAGAACACAGTTCACTTTGCCATCAAGCCACCTACCTCTCACACAGACAAATCCAGCAGGGCACGTTTCACACTGGGACTTATCAAAGAGGTTGAAGTCATTGCCAATTGTTCCTGGAGGACACGCGTTGCTGGGAAGATGTGGGCTGGACGACCCCGCTGGACACACGTACCTAACAAAACACAGCACGCTAGCTGGGATGAATGTTTTGATGCAAGAGGGAGACAAACTCTGTGTCCTATCAGAGTATTAGGATGGCTGCTGCAGCTGGGAAAAACGTGGAGCACTTAATGCTGCAGCAGACAGCAACGTAGCTGACGACCAATGATGCAGAAATACTGAAACACTGTAAAGAGACCAGTTGTGTCATATGTTTTCACCACGACTGGGTTGTTCAGCCAGGTTGTGTTGCTCATAACCATACGTGGATGCGTGGCCTGGCTTCCTTCTGGTCTATTTTTACCACCTGTTCTGTGGCAGTAGCAGGCAGCTGTGCCTTCCACCACAACAGCCTATGCCACACTGATTTACCAGAAACCTCAACCAAACCTTGGCACAGCAGAGGATGACACCTGCCCCTCCCTATGCAGAAATAAACAATGGAGGTGAAGTCTGTGCACAGGCACAAAAAGAAGGACAGAAAACAACCATGGCTTACCCTGGCAAGCACTCCGCATCTGGCTGGGCTAAGCCAGCCTGTGTACAAGCTTTCCCTGCAGGGCAGGCTCTGCAGTCAGCAGCTTCATCCTGTCCTTGGAGAGGGTTGTATGTACCTGGCTGGCACGGGACTGGAAAACTTGCTCCAGCAGGACAGAAAGACCCAGCAGGGCACTTCAAACACAAACCAACTCCTAAAGAGAGAGAAAACACAAGGTCTTCTTTAGTAGTGATTTAATAATTTTCTCTTTAAGGTCCCAAAGGGAGCATGACTTGCTGACAAAAGAGAAGGTCCTACAAAATACGATTCCTTGGCTTTCACCTACAGCAAGGAAGTATGATGGAGGTTCAGTCGCACCAACAATAAAGTTACTGCAAAGCCAGAAGGTGGTGGTATTGGATTAGCTGAATGTCCCTGTGGCTGAGCGGCTCATGGAAGCGGTAAAGCCATCTGGACTGTGTTCTGAGCTGGTAATACAAGAAACGCGGTGTATTAGAAAATCAACACAAACATCAGCCTTAAAACATGTTCTGGTGCAGGTATATTTAATAATCATGATGCTCCAATCCTCAGTTGTCAAGAGAGCCTGAGGTTTCCAGGAAAGCTGAGCTGTTTCCATATTTACATTCTGAATACAGAGAGACAAAGGGGTTTTGCAGACTGGAGATATTCTCAGTACAAACACACAGATACCTGCTTGAATGGCAACCAACCTGAGCTGCGATCATCTCTAAAATCCCCCGTGTTAAAACAAAAGATGCTTGCATTGTAACTTAAAAGAAACGCTAGTACGATCGATACATAATAAAACAACTGGTGTTACCCTGTTCAGAAAGTGCATTTCATTACAAAATGTCCCCAAATGTTTAACTTGGCAAAAAAGAAGCACAAATTTACCACAGGAGTAGTTGCTATCCTCCTGAGTCAGGTCTTTCAACAGTACAAAGCAAATAGAGTGATTCAGGAGGAAGGGAAAACACTGGCTGCTGCTGATGGCTCCCTGGAGTACTTCCAGGTTGAACCCCTGGCCGCCTTCCAAATGCTTGTCAAGGCAGGGCTCAAGCGTACACTGGTGTGCACGTGCCTCTGCAGGCTGGAATGGAGCCTCCGAGCGCTCCCAAAATGATCAGGATCTATTAACATCTAGGCTTCCCCGTCCACAGACTGGAGATGTTGGCCCAGATTAGTATTTCTCAGGGTGCAAAGCAAGTTTAAGGGTGATCTTTCTCTTTGCCTTCCACCCACTTGCTCATTTCCACCCCTCAGGAAAACCCCATTATTTCCCCCTTACCTTTACTCCACAAGGCTCGGATGAACCTCAGCGTGCAAAGATCTGAATTCCTCAAGACTAACATTCCACAGCTCTGAGCACAGCAACTGAATCAACACACCTGAGGGGGCCACAACCTCCTGGAGCTGTGGGACCTTTCAAAAACCTCCATAAGCTGACAAAAGCTTCACAATGGGATCGGCAGCCCCGGCAAATCCAGTGGGCCTGCCATTTTATACAACCAGAATCCATACCGCTTGGCTACAGGGACATAAAACTTCCCTTTCTTGCCTGACTTTCTGGAAAGAATGCCTTCCTCTGGAGTTCAGAACAGACTTAATAGCGTGGCTGCCTGGACACTTTGTACAAGATCAATCAGATTTACAGTTCTACTCTGCAGGACCGGGCTAGCCCGTGTACTCGCTCTGCAATAAACACGATGCAGAAAATCTTGGTTTCACTGTGGGTTAAGTACATCACAGTTAACACGCCGTAGTGCTGATGGCAGACGCAGGCTAATACCACGCAAGCCATCATCTGCCTCATGGTGGTATACCTGAAATAATCTATGGCTTGGCAAAGTCTATGCGCGTGCCCCCTGCCTCCTTTGCAGCAGGCGTTGTCCTGCCTCGGCCAAGTGCGCTTTAGGAGAGTTGACAGCATCATTATATGAGGTAGTACAGTACTTACATTTAATAATGTAAGTAACAGCTTACATTATTAAACCAACAGAGTTTTTAAACTCTAATTTGCAGCTTCTACAGTGTTAGTTCAGGTGCCACTGGCCCTGTCTCTTAAATTTTGCTGTCTTGATGAGATGTGAGGTTTGTTTCCTGCTGCATCATGTAAATGCACTTCTGGTTTTAATTTCAGAAGCGGGAGGAAAGCAGCAATTTCCTAGACTTAGCTGCTGAGTAAAAAAAAAAACCCAAAACAATCCCCAAAACAACAAACCATTCAATGGTCAAGAGACTTTAGCAGCTGAGTCATTGCTAGAAAAGAAATGATCAGATAGAACATCGTACGGCTCGATTTGAAGAAGGTAATTGTTTTCTTGGCACACGTACCTCTCTGAGGGGAGGAGCCCAGTAGATGTAAAGGGAGACTAAGGAATAGAACTGTAGCTTTCTGCTCCTAGCAGTGCACCTGGTGATGTGTGACCCTAAGGTCTCCCTTTCCTTGTGTAAGCAACGACTTAGCTCCAGAGAAGACTTCAGCAAAGCTCCAGGATGATGTCCCTCACTCAATTACAACATCTAGTCACTTTCAACAGGTTTCCTAAACATTGGTGTGACTCAGTCCTGCTGTATGCAAAGCAAAGTTCTTCTCATTTAGTAAACCAAACCAAAATTATTTAGAAGCAGACCTCACAACAAACAGAGCTAGAAATCTGTGGAAGCCTTGTGCCTACCACCTGGCATACATTTCAGAACTCTGCATGCTGCTTCATCTCCTTGGAACTTTAAAAGCTCTTAAGGGCAGGGCTTCTACACCTTCTGAAGACATAAATTCCATCCCTTTTCTACTGTTTTAATAAATACATGTTTGCTTAATCTGTAACCTAATTTCCCCTTTTTCCCATCCAGCTCTAGTACTGCCTGAGCTGTAGACTAATAAGTACTGCAACTGCCAACCCCTTCCTGAGAACGTACTTAGCGGTGTGCCGGACAGTGGGAATTGTTACCCGCGCTCTCCGAAACGAAGATCTCTCATGGCACTCACCTGGCAAGCACGAGTTGCTGCTGCTGAGCATGGGAAGTTCCTCTTTGGGCTTAAAACTCCCAGCTGGGCATGGAGGGACTGCAAGGCCTTCGGAACAGAAGTGGCCTATAGAGAAGACGGAAACAACAGCCTGGAAAATGCGGGGGTTTACACCTAATGGCGATGGGATGCCAGATCCACTTAAAGGACTGGAAAGGAGGCCACTCCAGTAGGCTGCATTTCTAAAAAGTCTCTCACAGCAGCGAGCAAGAACAATTAACAGGTGAAGGGAAGGACGGATAAGCCTCAGTCCTTCGTGTCCGTCTGTCCCTCCAATTCCACCCCTTTTACTCACTAAGCCAATGTACGTGAGCAGCTAAATTGTCCCGCAGTGGGGGCAAGGGCTACCTGGAGGGAACAAGGGAACCTGCTCCAGAAGAGACATTGTAAGATCTCTAAAGCACTTCAACTTCCAAAGGGTCACCGCATTAGACAGATAAAGGATTTTCCTGTGTTTACACTGAGAGAAGACAAATCTCAAGAAGCATGGGGCAGAAATGGAGGAGCACTGCTCTCTACTAAAGCTAACCAACAAAAAATGAAAAGAGAGCTTTGAAACGCAGTAACACTTTGGAACTTCAAATATTCAAGTTTACAAATCATTTATGGCTAGTTATAAAAAAATAAAAGAATGGGGTTATGGAATTTCACTTTTCTTTTGGGGTTTGCTTACTATTGAATGAACATTTTTCTTGAGATCGGGAATTTCAGTAGTATTTGTCAGCTCTTGTTTGCCATTTAAATGATCGACTGTTTTTTATCCAAGAAGGTGCTCATGTCAGGAATACAAACAAAGCTGCTGTGAAGACTATAAATGGCTTGGTTCTGCTATATGAGCAGAGACGCACGGCCATAATCGATGGAAGAGAACAGCAGGTTACTTACTCTACTTAAAAGCAGCACATTACAGATAGCCCAAATCTTTTATATTTTAGAAATTCTGACCAGATTTGAAACATAAACTCTCATTAATTTCCTCCCTAAAAAAAATGTTTCTTTCTTTTGTAAAATTGAGCTGGCAAGGAAAAATCAGATGTTTAATAAGTCATGACATTTTTTAATTCAAAACATACAGGGAAATTTCAAGCTAAATATCCAAGTTAGTTTTATTAGTTAGCATCATTAGAGTTAATTGCTCTCTCTTTCTACTCCAATTCTTCTGTTCTCTCCAAGATCATGGGGATTAAAGAACAGTCGAAGTGTTCCCGCTGCTGCTCTGGGGACCACATTCCTCTCTCCAGTTCGATACACCAGCTTTCTCTGAAAATCCTTCTGCCAGTTGTACATTTAGTGATGAAATGCTCATATCCAGCTAGAATCAATTACTCTTTCCAACTAAGACTTTGTAGAACTTGATTATCAAATGCTTTACTAACCTCCAGATGGCTATTTGAAGAGTGGGGGGAAAAAAAAATAATAAAGGATTTAACTGTGACATGGAAGTGCCACTGCTATGTTGAAATATATTGCTATGTATCAGCACAGCAGTGACACTTCATTCACAGGCACGCAGCACTAAGTACACAGATTATATGTAATTAACGTCAGTCAAGCCATGGAAAAGAACGTTGGCAATCCTCAGGCCGCTCCTGCTTGTGACAGTATTCCAACTCCTTGCCATCTAAGGGTTTTGCAACAGGGCTGGGAGACCAATTTTAACACCGAAGCACTGAATTTCAGCACGGGACACTGCACATATTTAACCCATTCATCTACTTAGAGATATTCAGTTGCTCTTTCCAGGTTTAGTGCTTGATACACTGGAGGTGAAGCCTCACGGCAGCCTTTGGCCCATCTTCTGCTAGAACAATAATAATAATACAGCAGCAAGCCTGCCACTCTAAAATCCACGCTCTAACATGTCCGAGTCTGTTCACTTGTTCAAACGCCTGGTAAGTACAATTTACAAATACTTCCTTTAGTCCAAGTCTCCTTAAATTCTAGGATTTAAGGCCTACGGAAGATGCTTGTACCTACCTGCGGGGCAGGGCTGGCACAGCAGGGCGTCCGCAGCCGAGACAGAGCCAGGCATGTAGGTTACACAGTGAGTGCGGCTTGGATCTGGCTGCTGACCGGCCAAACAACGCTAAGGGGGAGAAATACAGAGTGGTACCAGCAGAGGCTTCCGTGGCCACTGCTGCCCAAGGCTGTGCCCCAGGGAGATGCGAGTCAGGAAGAAGCTCAGTACTGCATTTAACTGATGCTTGCTCATTCTGTACCTGTCTGCTCTGTCCATCTGGGCAGACGTAGCTCTCTGGACATTCCTGACACTCCAACTCTCCCTCTGGCGAGTACTGACCGGGACCACAGCTCCTCTGCACACCGCTGCGTGGATCGCATGAGTAGCCATCCGGACACGCACGGCACCCAGCTCCACTCTCTAGGCTGAGGTAGCCCTTGGGGCAAACCTGCCATGAGATCAGAGAGCATTAGATGCACGGATATGTATTCTTTCCACGAATAATGTGAAAGAGCAGTTTCGGACATCCTCGGCTCAAGCGCCAGAGAGAAAGGATCCTCCCTGGCCAGCGTATCCTTGAGAGATCCCAACATGTGCTTTTTACTGTCAGTGATGCAATCACTGCATGGAGGGAGTGCTGCCTGCTGTCTACCTGGAGGGACAACCTCCTTTCTCCGAGCCAAATTAGAGCCAAACCCAGTGCAGGAATTCCCAGAAAAACTTCAAAGCAGACTGCAAAACCTGGGAAGAAGCCCGAAATCGGATGATGCAAAATACACAGGAGTAGCAGCAACAAGTACTATGTGATCTGCTTGCTGTCCTCCCCTGTCCTCCAGCTTACCTGGCAGGCAGTGATGTCTGCTTGACCTGTAAGTTCATTGGCTGTTCCCAGCGGGCACTTCCTTGGAGCTGCTTGACCCCCAGGGCAACTAGACCAAAACCAGTGAAGTTATAAAATTAAATGCTACCCCTTCTTTGGAATGCCATCCCCTACAAACCAGCATGAGCATTGTGCAGGCACAGGAACATCTCCCTCACTGCCTCACACGGTAGCTCACAGAATATTGCAAACATAAGAACAATGGCCCACACGTTTAATTTTCTTACTGGAGGAGTAGAAGTGCCAAGTGGGAGGGAAGGTACTTACTAGAAACCCGTGGGACATTCCCAGCAGTTGCCCGCCGTGTAGTAATGTCCCTGCCTGCAGTCTATGAGACAGTGGGTCTGGCAGTCTATGCTGCAATCTGGTGAGAGGGAGGAGGTCTCTAAACGAAAGCGTAAGAAATAAATTTAAGATAAAATGAACAGACATTCAAGACACCAAGATAAATGACCAGTTATTATTACACCATAGTGCAATAACCTGCACATTTTGGTCACTGGTGGTGGTAACACTAGTACTATTAATGCAGGGGGTTTTACTATTAAGAACCTTTAAAGAGAAAAGGTGTTTATGAATGGGACACACCATCCCACCAGGGAAGTGACTCAAAAAGAAACAGGAAATATTCTTAGCAATCTTGTTAAGAAAGAAGCTGAATCAGAAAATCTGATGTTCCACGGTCAGATAAGCTCCTCGTTATCATTACTACTGTTACAATTACATCAATTAGCTGACTTCTCAAAGGCACAGGAAGTGTATCAGAGATGGAAACAAATCTAACTCCCTGGGTCTTCCATTCATCAACACTATTTCCCTGTCTATTATTGAACTCATTCTTAAGTTTTGCTGGCCAAAATTAAGGAGAGGTTTCTCTTCCAGAAAGAGAATATTCTTCCCTAAAATTTCTAAGTAAATATTCTCAGCACAAAATTCCATGGGAAATCCCAATTTCAGATGCTTTATGAACTAAGCCAACTGTAGGTAGCAGAGAGCATTTTCCATGTCTGTATCACCTTTTGAAAAGGTCTCATTTTGTTTACCAGACAGGTGAAAACCTAAGCACAGCTGAATGGAGAGAAGCAAGGTCTGTGCCTGGAGTGTGCAGGGTGGGGAGGAGAGTTCCAGGCTTTGTTTTCATCTGTTCAATACTCAAACAAGCACTTGGTGTTATTGTTATTATTGTTACTTGAAAACATCATGTGTTTTTGTTTTCTCTGTAGCAAATTAAAACCTCTGGATGAATTCATCCCCCCACATTCTCTACCTGCCTTCTCCCTGAAAGAATTCCTAGAAAAGACTGTGCTTTTGAAAGAGCAGCAGCCACACTCATCAGTTTATGACCGGAATGAGCAAAACAACCTCCATCTCTAATGCCTCAGAGCTTTCAGAAGGTAACAGTATCAGCAGCAATTACAAAACCAAAACCAAACCAAACCAGAAGACTGTGTGTATGAGAAAGTTAAATACTCACCTCTCAGGAAGCTCCTAAGGCTACAGAATAAAAGCAGCCAATTCAAAGCATGAGCCATAGGGGCTGGTGAACACTTCTTAGAAAAAAAAAATAAAATACGCTCAGAGCTTACATTTAAAATGTATCTTGAGCGTCTGGTATTGCCTTTGTTGAAGCTCAGTGTAACCAAATCCCTTGCAGGTAATCACTCTGCAATACAGCCTGAAGTGAAATGAACACCAAGCTGCGGAAAGAATAGACGGCCAAAGGCCTATTCCCATGGAAGCTCCCCCACGGCATTACTGATGGCAAACCCTGAAAGAACTCATTTAAACAGGAGACAGTGTGCCTTTTCGAGCATCCACCAGGCAGGGAGCTCAAAACACACTTCTCGTCATCTTGCAGATCTCTCTGGCTGCCCCTAAAAAGGATCCCACACAGAAGAGCACCACAGAGTCACAAATTCCTTCTTCGCCATCTAGGGGAAATATTCCCCGTTCGCCAGCTATTTGTTCTGCAATTACAGGTTCTTCCTGGAGTTTGAAAACCCAGGGTAACTCTTCCTAAAAGAGGACTCTCCCTTGTAATGTCCCCTACCTACTAGCTAATTATTCCTTTTCCAAGATAACTGTTTCATGATGCACAAGCCTAAATTTCATCAAAGCTACAGCAGTGCTGGGGAGCAAAGAGAAATCATAATGCTACTGCAACAGAAAAAAACCAAAAAACCACTCCTGTCTTCCAAGTGTCACACGGACATAATTCCAGTCCAGGAGACAGCCAAAGGTTGGATGTTGGCTCGCACAAAATGACTGGGGAGCTGTCCACAAACCAAGCAGATCACCCTTCCCTCGTGCCACTGGAGTGTCTATGAAGAAACCTGCACAGCTAGTGACACCATTTCTCACTTCTGCCTTTCAGAAGGGACTTCAGGACAACTGCAGAGGTCAGTGAAAGCAGAGCTCCTGTTGGGAAGGGAAGTCCTGCCAAGGAGTTTCACTCCACAGCTGCCTAACTTCACTTTCTGAAAAACAATCTTCGCAGTCTGGAAGAGAATATGAAGTGCACGTTATCCTGGAATTGTTCAAGCCCCCTGATGGAAGATGATGTCAGAGCGCCCCTAGCCAGCAGGGAGCAGAAGCTCCAACCATCGTGGCTGAATGTCTCCATGGAGGTCTCACGCCTGTCTTCCTAACTATCAAAGCACCATCTGTTGCACTTTATAAAGTCTTTAATTAAAAACTCCTCCTGTAGAACTCAGATGTGCCCGTTTCTTCCTATTCTACAAACAATTCCTGGAAATCTCTGCAATTATCTTATATTACAGACAAGAATTGCCAATTAAAACCTAATCAACACAGTATAAAGTCAGGCACCAGGCCAAGTGCTTCTAATTTTCTTCCCATTTTCGACCTGCTTGTCCCTTGTACTTCAGAAAGTTCCCAAAAGATGGAAGATGCAACAGAATGCAGAAAATAAATGTTAGATTCATTTTCTCTCATTTCCAGGTCCCTAGTCAGCTTTAGAATTACCAGATTTATGCAGAAATAACTCACAGGTCAAGTTCACCTCAGTGGCACATGCCAGACTAAGGCAAAGAAGGATCTACTGTTTAACTGCAGTCACATCTGAGGGATGAAACACTGACCTTGTGGTCAAAGACAGTCCTTCCTCCGATCAGCCGACCTGGAGCTCTGAGCAGGTCAGTGCCTGGCTTTACATCACAACTCCCGTTAGCGTAGCGTGAAGCCATTGAGTGTTCCCAATTCTGAACTCGAAACCTCCCAAAACAGGTTCTGACATCTGCTGTCTCTGCCACAGGGACTCCCGGTGTTAGCAAAAAGAAGATCCTGGCCTGATGTACTTCTGCTCAAGTGCACCGCTACAGAAACGACCTGCTGCGGAACAACCTGGGACTCGCTCCAGGACACGGCGATTTACTTTCATACGGCCCAGCATTGCTCATCTGAAGCATCACAACCCCCTGTACAGTTTACACTGACGGGAAGCCGTAGCTATCTATTCCTGCCTGGAAAGAACATAGAACCTTGCTCTTATTTCATCCTCTTCTGTCACGAAACAAATAGATGCAGATTGAATTATAAATCTCGGACGCAACGCACAGAAACGAAGAGATGACTCCAGCAAGAAAAATAAACAGGCATGTCCTTTCCTCAGTGGCAGGCATTGGAGGCCTACCAAGTATCAGCATATTCATTCCTCTAGGATACAGAATAGCTCAGCTTCCAGAACTGACACACTCATCTTCTCTCCAGCAATAACTGGACGATTGCTTCAGCAGGCCTGACTTGATTTGAGAAAGCTCCTATTTTTCTTCAACTGTTTGGTCAGTTCTAAAGACACCAGGCAGCCCTGTAATATTAGCAGTCCTTCACAAAACAGGAAGGCACAATTTTTCTTGATTTGAACACCAAAGAGCAGTTCTGCTCAGCTCCCGGCCAAGAGTAAAACAGCGTTAAGCAGCAGCACCATCTACCTCAGGGCAGGAAGACTGCCCTGTTACGGTGGAAGCAGCAGGAGGGACGGGAATGACCTGGAGCCTTGCAGAAAGCTACAGTCACCCTGAAATTAGTAACCATGTCCACGGAGGCAATCTTCCTCAGCCATCAAAACCTGATAAAACATCCATTTTCTAAATGAAAAAAACACAAATAGCCACAATTGCACATCTCATTTCACCTACAACTTTCCAGGGAATGAGGCACAGAAAGCTCAAAAGTGGGCGGGGAGGCAGGAGTTGGAAATCACAACAGGAACAGTTCTGTTCCTTACTCACATGTACATTCTGGTAATACCAACAGCTTATGAAGATTCCTCCTCAATGCACAAGATCTGTGACTTGGACTCAACACCCCTCTTTGCACTTGTAGGGTATGTACATTTCAACTCAAAGCCCCCACTTTATTTTGTGTAACAACAGGAACTTCTGGCTCAGGGTGGGGCCTCCTCTGATCCACTTCCCTCTTCTCTTCCCTCTTTCATCATTACCATGCAGGTAGCACTACTCAGAACCCTGTGGTTTAATACATTAAAATTGCACTTTTACAGCTACAAAGTCAGGGCTACATCTTTCTTGTGTGCATGCCTGCGTATATACACACACCTCATGAAAACCAACTGTGCAAGTCCCTTCCTCTGATACCCGTAAACAACACACATAATTCACCACAGGCTTAGGTGCTGCTGTTGTGCTCCCCCGCGTCTGCATCCCAATGACACGTTAACACCTCCAGAGACCAAGAGCTGGCCGAGTATCACAAAGTAACAATGCTTGCCCATACAAGCCCCACAGGTACGCCGAGACACGCTGCAGCGATAGAGGCTACAGTCCTAGAGCAAGTCGAGTACCGACAACAAAAAAAATGAGAACACCTAGTTCTGCAAGCATGGCCAGGGTGCCACCACACCCCCAGTACTGAGCCATCCATCCCAGGTAATAGGAAGTCTTTCAATTAATGAAAATTGTAGTCTGGTGAGGCACTGCTGAAAACCTCTTATTCCTTTGGATTGTCTTTAGTGAGGAGGAGACAGGAAATACCAACTCTCTTTTCATCCCCTTTGCCCCTAACCCTTCACTTTACATCATGCCCAGCAGCAGCAGTAACTCTTCGCCTGTTCCAGTTCCTGCTCTCGATTAGCATCACCCAGACATTTTCTGTCAAAAGGGACATCTGAAATCACACCCAGCAGCTACTGCTGCCTTCTGCCATTACCACTGCTGGAAAATTGCTGGAAGGCATAGGGGAATGTGGCTTAACAAATGTGCTTTGTGCATTACTGAAAAGTAAATAAATAGACAAAAATGTAATCACTGCTATTGATTTAACACTACTGCCTCTTGCTTTGGCAGACTGATGGGATTGACAACTCTTCCAAAAGTGAACTTGGAGAAATAGGGCCAGTGCTTCATGCTTTCATCTGCCCAAGGAAGCAGGACAAACAGGCAGAGGGTTTGCCAAAGAGACCAAGGGAAACATTTTGGAGTATGGAGAAAAATAAACAGGGTTGGCTGCAGCTCTGTCATATGCCAGGGCAATCCCAGGCTGGAAGCAGAGCAGCAATGTGGAAAACATTTTGGAAAACAGAGCAATGATACAGCTTCACTGTAAAGAATCTGAATGTGTCTGTTCAAGACTTTGGGGTCAAGTAAAGGTATTTAGCTTCCACCTGAGCAAAGGCCAAGGGCCCCAAGCCCTCCCTGTGAAAAGCAGCCTAGGGATGGAAAAGGAACAGTACTGATGAACATATTAAGATCAGGAAAGGGCTGAAGTGACTAAAGATATCAGAGGTGAATTCCAGGCACAGGGATCACTTCCCTTTTCTTCGTTTTCAGGCTGGAAGAACAAAACACTTGATGCTAGAGAAGTGGTGCTGGCTTGCTTATCCCAGGAGATCTCTCATTTTATATTTAGAGTAGGGCAGGGGCTCTGTTTACTGGCGTTAGTAATAACACAAGGGAGAATCCCCAATCGCTGTAGCCTTTCCCAGACAAGGCTCACTAATTCTGAATAAAACAACATTTCCCAACACTGAACAAAAAAAAAAGCACCCCTTAAAGCCCGCTGCAGAACTGTAGCATGAAATTGGGAAATGATTTTGGCTTGGCATTTAATTTTAAACAAGGGTAGCTGGAAAAGACCCTCTATGGAGGAAGCATATAAAAAAACTCTTGCAGAAGAATAAATGAAGCATGTCCAAAACTGTGCCTTCAGTTGCACAGCAGAGGAGCAAATTTACACCCCTAAAAAACACCTTTATTTTACTTCCATGACAGAAGATACTCAAATAGTGCAGTCCACTTACAGATTCAACAGAGGGGAGGTACAACAAGTACAATAGCAACTAGGGTAAGTGTAAACAGTGTAGTGAAGCACATCAAACAGCTGTAAATACAGAGGCTGCTAGGCAGGGGTGAAAGTTTATTTCATTTGCTGGGTTGGAATGTTACCTCAATACAGACTTGAGTATAATAGTGTAGAAGCTGGTGTCAGTGGGCTACAGTTGAAGTGTATTAGGTATGTACTTTTATAGAACAGGACAAGGAATTTGGTACAGGAGAAGAGGGGAAGTGGTGTCACTTCCTAGGGAGTGGAGGAGGAATGGAACAAAGGGAGTTGAGGATGACAGCTAGGGGGGGCTTCTCCCTTCTCTCTACATGCCTGAGCAGAGGAGGCTGAAGAGTTGTAGAGACTTCTAGGAAATGCAGCTTTGATGTGATAGCACAAATCAAACCACACACCAACAAACCAGAGGCCAGGTAACATAAATTCTGCTTATGTACAAGCATAACACAGCCTACAGTCCAGAAAGGATCACAAGTTCAAAGCCTCCTAACAGCACCAGATCTTCAGAGACCCTATCATGCATTTTAGTGGAAAACAAGATTGCTACTACAAGCACTAGATGCCAGCCCAAATAAGCCTGCAGCTTCATCTGTAAGTGCCCTCCACCCCCCCAGTGTTTTACCTCTATTCTTAGTACAGTAATGGTTTATCCTGCAGTAGGTACCAAAAGAAACAGCATAATCATCGTAGATTTAAATATTTAAGTGTGGCACCCATCCTTCTGAAAAAGGGTGTCTCTTCTTCCAGAGCACAGAAAAGTTTAGAGCTTAGTACATTCTCTTGAAATCAGGATCGACTCTGTCACCCAGAGGCAGACGAAACTTTAAACTCTGCCAAGACCTTGCAAAAGGGCTTAGCAAGGGAAACTGGACCATGTCAGAAGTCTCCAAGGTCAAACTAGCAGCTCAAGTGCCAACACCTAGAAAGAAAACATTGAAGCAAGTGTCAGCACAGACTATCGAGTAACTGAAAAAACCTGGGAAAGAAAAATGCCTTCCAAAACATCAGGCTGGTAGCTTATCAGAAGCTGCAAGTGTTAATATTAAGGGACCTCATAACCTCTCAGACACTCAATGGTTTCTCAGCCTCTTTATCCTAAAGAACTGAAAAAATTAGCTGCTTCTAATGGAATTCCCTGATGCAGATTAAAGAACCAAATGGCTTTGAGAGGACAGAAGAAAAAAATGTCCCATCCAGAGGAAAAAACTTCAGGCCAGTTGTATCCCCCCAGGAATTTAATTGAAAAACTAACAGTAAATATACAGTGTCTAACTGGCTAAATGCAGAGATACAGAACAAGCAACAATTCTTAAGGCAGCCCAGAAACTGTCCAAGATGGTCACAGTACTACCACATTCACCTCCCACATATGGTCAAGAAGGTTTCCTTACCAAGAACTGCCACAATTCCAAGTGCTAGGTAATTTATGCACTCTTCTGCAGTGTCTGGCCTTCAAGGATGGCCTGTTTAGCACATTAGGACAGTTCACCATCGAGCTCCATGCAACTTGGCTGTTCCACATTAGTTATCAGATATATTGTGCCAAGTTATGCTCAACCGGCCCCAAAAATCATTGGTTATTTCCAAGCTTAAACTTGACAGCTACTTCACTTGTACTTTTCTGTAAGTCAGCCAGGTTTAGCCATTGTGAAAAAGTACTTGAAGCCCTTATGTTTGGATCAGTCATGCAGACTCCATTCTTTCTTGTGTTTGACCTCAGACCTTTTCCATTGCAATAGCTTCTGTTAGCTTTTGCCACTGTCTTCCCATATCACAAACCTGTTTCCAGGACGAATATAGTCCAGTCTCCAAGGCTACAGCCAGTCTGGTTCTAGGGAACTGAAAAGGTGAAGCAGCTTCTTCACTTGCCTAAAGCACAGCTCTGAAGTTATTGTTCAGATAGCCTATTCCTTTTAACAAAGGCTATGCAGCATATAGGAGTGTTCCTTCTGTTCTGCTGAGTCACTGTCATTCAGGAAGCAGCACCAAACACACATTTCAAGGGTTTTCATGAAGATGCATTTTGCAGGCTTGAAAAGGAAGAAACTTCAACAAGGAACACGTGTCTAACCAGTGGCACTTCTAATGGTGAAACTGAGTCTGCAAAATGAGACCTGAAGACTAAACCCTGGAACTTCTCACTGAACATTTTCTTTCTTGAATAGAAACAGAGAGCAGTGTTTGTGCTACATTCTCAGAGCTGTTACATTTGTTTACAGACTCACCACTCAGTGTGTTCTACACATGAAAGTCCTTGCAAGTCAGAGCAGCAACTGCATTTTTACACCTGGGATACTGAGGCACACTTCATGTAACCCTCAGAACTGGTTTTGGGGTACCGCCACATGCCAACCAAGGTGTACACGTAACCCTTCAGGCATTTACAAGGCACTGTTGTACTTTGACAAGCTCTCCAAGCAGATTTAAGGGATTTTCCTTGCAAAGGAGAAAAAAGCCACCTGGAGTTGAGTGGCTTCTGCTCCATTAGACAACCAATTACATTCCCAAAGTGGCAGTGCTGTGGGCTGCAAGCTAAAAGCTTCTACAGACCTTCCAGTGAGCATCTTATCCAAGAGCACAAAGAACATTCAGGACAGCAGGGACTGGACAGTCTTGGAACTTCCTAAATCAAGGCTATCTTTCTGTTCACGATGAAAATCTTTCTGCCTGTGAGCAGTTCCATCTGCTATTCCACCAGTGGTTAAACGCATGAGATTCAAAAACACATTAACCCCTCTAAAAAAGCTATTTCAATCCAGCAACCATCAGAATTGCCCCAACACAGACCCTGAAGTGTCAGTGAACATTTAATCCATAGAAGTGCTGCATCCTCTGCCAGCTCCCTTATAATCTGCACTCTGGCACTTGAACGAAGCATTTGGTTACAAGCTAAGAGATTCTGCACAGCCCTTCAGAGAAACAGTAGGTAAACTGACTTGAAAGTGTTTGTATACATGTGGACCTTGTGCTACAGCCTTACCTGCAAGGTACTAATCTATCCTCCCATTCACTCCCCCTTGACAGTCTATGATCACACTCCTTTCCCATACTCAGATTGCCTAACTCTCCAGGGCACTACTGTAGGGAGCTAAGTACTTAGGTTTATGACCAGTATCCAACTGTCCCAAATATCTTTACTTATTTCAGACCATTCCCAAACTGTGGCTTATTTACAGCACACATTTGTAGTCACACCTTGAGGGAACTGTCTGTCTTCCCCCTCCCAACACTTTTCTTAAAGCAAGGCTTGGGTTGTGAACCAGACCATGGAATTTTTTTAGTCCCTGTTTAGCCTAGCATGAAATTGTTTTCCAGGTACCAATTAATTCTGCTGCAACTTTTGCCCCTTGTCAAGTAATTTGCAGTGTTGGAGAAGATCATGCTAAAGCACAGCTTCCCTGTTATCAGCAATGTCCTAACAGCAGCGTCAGACGAGGCCTTCAGCATCTGTCCACATCTCACTGATTCCTGGGGATTTGAGGTAGTAAGGTTAGCTTCTCCAAAACAAAATGGACTAGCATGTAACATTCAAGAATGATTGGCAGCACACTTATAAAAAGGGTCTTGTGGCAAAGTTCATTTTGATTTCATTTGTTATTTTGTGTTTACAGTAAAATGCAAAGCACCTGCTTCTCCCTAGTCTGCATTCTTTCCCTTGAACTGCATTCTCCTTAGAAAAACAAAGCCAACACATTTTCAGAACAATTTGTCTTGGTTAAAGTGAACTAAATGCATCTTTGAATAGTGGAGGAAGAATTGTGTTTAATTTACCTTTCACTGCTGCAACAGTGTTTAACACGGGTTCGCTGAATTGCTTTTTCTTACCGATTCAAATTCCCAAGTTCCCCTCACTCTTGCTCATCTCAGCTCCTCACTGACTTTCATTTAGCCCCTTCTTATTACAGCATTGCCTTTTCTGTCTTGCCCCTTGGCCTCATGAGACTATTTTCACTGTGATCTTTGCTTCTTCCAGCCACCAGTTTCTAATTTTCATATTAAGCTGTCAACTGGAAATTCCCAAGGAGACCAAGTAGGGGAGGGGGTTCCCTGCCCGAGCAAGGACTTCAGAAGAATCACATCTCCCTTCTAGGAGATCACGCAGCCGACTTCGGATTTGTTGGCCATGACATCTGCTGAACAAAGCTGGCAATGAATTCCTTTATATACTTCAGGAGCGCTCTGAGCTGTTCTTCAGCCACAGCAACAGACCTGGACATTTTCAACACTTGGAAATGCTCTTCTGGGCCAGTAATCCACTTTTACTTACTCTTCTAGCCATTCTTCAACATGAGCAAGAACAGCAGGGCCCTTATTAAAAAGCCCTCCATGATACTTCTGGTCAAAATAACCCCAAAAACTTACATGGTGAGGGAGAAGTCCCATATATCCTTTAACCCCAATCCATTTGAAAATACTGGCCCTGAAAGACTAGCAAGTGTTACAGGTCAGCAGACAGGATCACAGTAGTGTCTTCTGGGACACATCAGCCTCTCCCATAGCTGGACACACTGCATGTCATCCAGCTTACCTAGAAAGACCTCTCTCTTGCCAGCAACACCACTAATCACACACTCCTGCTGGAGCTTCAAGTATGAAAAAGATTAGTGAAATGTCACTGAATGAAAGGCATTTGGTAGGGAGAACAAGGACTAAACCCAGCATCCTTGTTTTCTCTAGATACATGCCCATTTTGTTTACATTTGAAAAAACAGTGTCAGTTCCACTTAAATCGAAGCATTCTGTAATTTTTGCTGGGTTTTCCTTTGAAAAACACAACATTATTCACATAGCACTCTGAAAAGATTGTTTTCATTTTCATTGTTCTCCCTTCCCCATCCCCCTTTCAGCAGAAAATCATTTCAAAGCCAGCTCTAAACAGACTTTGTGTTCAGAACATTTATTGCTCTAATTATTGTTTGCATATGAAATTTCGCTCTTAGGGGACATCTAGCAGCTTGCCAGCCGAGCAGCTGGCTGAGAGATAAGGCTCAGGGGTTCTTCACTTACTCAACAGGATCTCCCACCTACACAAAACCTGAAATCCAGGTCTGGGACTGATCCTGCTGCCACCCACCTAGGACATCGCTGACACCTTCATCCTGCACAAAGTCGAGTCCAGATATTCCCTACACACTCAGGCTAAGTTAACCGGGAAGTGTAACACCGTACAGATAGAAGCCAAGCCTCAAGAGCAGAGGAGCAGCCTTCCAGCAGCATAGCTGTCCCCGATCTAGCCAGGCTGCCTAACAGGATCAGAGCTGGCTTGTTCAGCAGCAGAAGACCTTCGCAGTACACTGCTCTGCAGTGGCAGCAAGGCCAGTTAAGATCTGCCACCTCACCTAGATGTTCCTGTAAAATCTGAACTAGATGATGTTAGAGAATTGATGCTTGAACAAGTGTCTCCTCTAGTGACAGCCTGCATCAAAGCCTTTGTGCTAGATGCTAGGCTGCCACGGCGAGTCAGGTTTTCAATCACTCGTTTTCATATTCTGACTGCCTTTTGACATTGCAATCATTGGAAGGTCAAGACTAGAGACCCTGCATGGAATTAAACAGCAGCCTAACTGACAGCTCAGAAAGTTCCACGTTGAGACAAAAGCAGAAAAACATAGGTTTGAGAGCTGGGCCCATGAAATCTCAGTGAGGAAAGAGCCTTGAGAAAATTGTCTCCTGTACTTCTCATTGAATGCAATTCACTCTCAAAGCAGGGGGGGTTATTTTCTTCCATCTCTACTTCTGAACACAAAGAAGCATGCCACCAGCCAAAAAGCTATTTCAGTATCAAATACATTAGAACAGGAAAATTACGGTTCAAGCTCCACCACAACAGGAGCAATACAAGGTCAGAAGAAAGATGCTGTATTTTCTGGGTGTCAATGCAGGTATGGAAACCCATCTTAAAGGCAACAGGAACAATTACAAATGATCAAAAGAAGTGGTTGGGGAAAGAACAGCAGCAAAAGGCCCTAAGAAAATTAAAATCTCTCCTACTTCAAGGAGTTTTCTGCATTCCAGCTAATAACAGAACAATATACATGAGATGATCATGTAGCAGGGAAATCTGGGGAAATGGAACCTTTGCATTTCTTTTTTGGGGGAAGAGTAAGGCTATTGATGTATGCTTGTGGTCCCTGTGTACAAAGCGTGCAGTGCTGGAGAGATCCCAGCAGATATAGCTGGCAGAGTAGTACACTGCTAGTGCTTGACAACCTGCCGTTTCACTTCAATACTGCACTCACACCAGGGACCAAATCCAGGAGGCTGAGGGAGGAAAAAAGATAATATCCTTTACACTTTTCTCATATAGACAGAGCAGGGAAAGTTGTCCGCCAGATTAATAAACTGATTTTCAGAGTAGGAAGAGGATACACAACCAGGCTATCTTAGCTGAGAAGCGAGAATCTTTCTTGCTCAATACTAAGAACACAATCCAAATTTCACCCCCAAGTCCTTAAGCATCCCCACACTGCAACCAGGTAGCCCAGACCCTCCCAAAGGGCTTCAGAATCTCATCTCCAGAGTCACACCCAAACCATGGAATAAATCCTTGCTGAGAACAGGCACTCAAAGCAAGTCTGGATGACTAAGAAAGGCTCCAGAGAAGGCAAGCAGCAGTGAAGTACCTGTCCTGCAGGAGGCTCTAGCTTCTCACCACATCGAGAAGAAAACAGCAAAGGTATTTGCTGAGGAATGCATAGTTTTGTTTAACAACACAGCACCTGA
Source organism: Chloroceryle amazona (assembly GCA_027560015.1). Taxonomy (NCBI): domain Eukaryota; kingdom Metazoa; phylum Chordata; class Aves; order Coraciiformes; family Cerylidae; genus Chloroceryle; species Chloroceryle amazona. The sequence continues at coordinate 27,331 of JANHFX010005473.1, forward strand.
TATGAGAAAAATACAAGCATCCAGAATAAAGCTTAAATCAAAGGAGCTGCCAAAATGAACCACAAATGAACTGGTAAACAATGAAGAGATACTAAAGGAAGCTGAATGTGATCATATTTCCTCGCTGCAGGCAGATACAGTGCTGTGTCTGGAGCAGCATTAGCAAATGACTGAGCAATCCCGAGAACAAAACATTACAATAATCGATTTCTTTAGTACTAAAGGCCTGAGCTAAGCATCCTGCTTGGGTAGCATTCACTCCGTGCATTATTTCAGAGATACAGTGTCAGCAAAGGAAAGAAAACCTCCGTTCTGCTCTTTATCTACAATTGCTTCCTCTGCAGATACATATTCCTAAGTTCGGGCTTTTCCAAAAAAGCACTGGGGTAAAGACAGCTACAGAAAAAGCAGCACAAAAATAATCCGTTTCACACGAGCAATGTATTGCCAGATTATGAAGTTGAAAGGAAAGCAAGGCAGCCTGTTTACCTCCATTACAACTCCTGCCTCTGTTAAACCTTCCCAAGAAAGAGCTTTCACCAGTGATTAGTTTCTTTGCAGTTAGCAATTTCAATTGCCACACATTAGAACCATTTCATACCCACTACTGAATTTGGTTTTGCTACAAGCCTATTTTCTACAGCATTGTGACAGCCTCTCAGCTCAACTGCTTCATTTTCCAAGCTAGCACAAGGTATCCCAGATGAGGTCATATTCTTTGTACTGCTTCTGACACAGGAACACAGTACTACTTTGGGGAGCCACACATTCAACACCCATGCATATAAGAAACCACACACTAATATTTTATGCACAGTGCCTAGAAAAGCTCCAAGTACATTCTTAATATGAACATTTTACCTAGCACAGAATTCTGAGTCCCAACTGAAAAAAAGCATCAGCTTCTCTCCTCTTCCTCTAACACTCCCTCAACTATTAATTCAACTTCGTCAAAGCAGCCCAGTAGCTAAATCAAGTGGCATGAGGTAAACATCTGTTTTGTTAGCACAGCCTGCTGCATTTAAGAGCTTGCTGCAAGAGTAACACTGGCTGATACAACCTTGACAGAAAAATGGCTCCCGCGAAGACATCCCATGAACTGAGGATGAAGGACAAGTAGCTGTACTGTGTTCATCTACAGCTAACAGCCAGAGAAGGGAGAACAACAATGTCAACTACTGACAACATCAATAAGACAGCAGAAACACTCAGCTCAGAAGTTTTCATCACTGGAGAGTCCTCAACCATCCTTACCTGCTGAGTTGATTTTAACATCAATTGCCAGCATTTGTGTCATCATTCTAGGTACATTTTGCTCAGAAGCTAAGTGCCTGCCTTCAATTCAGAGTTTTCATGAGGCATTCAAACACCACCACATTTTCCACACCCAACTCAGAAAACCAAGAACAAACCACCTGTGACAGAACATGCTCTCTCAAGCCATTATAAACTCAAGTCCAGTTAACAATAAGGCTTAGAACAAACTGTAAACATGTGCCATTTCTCCATGTTCTATGAGCCATTATTCCCCCTCTGGCCCATTTCCACTGCTGCAAACCAAGAGCAAGGCCACTGCTACAAACAGTCCCTGCTGATGGCTCTTCTGTGGCAATCTAATTTAATAACCACCAACAAAATATGTCTGGCTCTTGCAGGAATAGAGCTTATTTAATGCTTTAATTGGTACTTATTTTTAACAGTTCATTAGAAAGACAGCACTTTCTGCCTGATTTTACAGCCTACCTGACCTGACAAGCAGAAGGCCAGCCACTGAGATCAAGCAGGGACACTAATTAACAAGCCCCGGCTTTGCTCTCTCTTTACAAACACATTAGGTGCTACAGTAGGGTCACAGGGGACCAGAGGCAGCATGCTGAAGAGTTAAAGAGCTTTGTCTCCTTGTTCCACCTCTAGCAAGACAGCCCCCTGAGGGATTACGAAGCATTTCCACAAAGGAATTTGGATAATGACAACACTGGGCAAGGGGCTTTGAATCCATCTTGCAGAACTATTACTGCTAGGGCACTCTGAAGAGGGGCCATCCAATGCCATAAAGACTGCAATGCAGGCAGGAAGCACTCCAGCCTCATCTCCTTTAGACTGCATCTCTCCACTGCAGCAGACCTCTGGCACAGCCAAGTCAAGAGCACATTTACACACATCACTGAGGTCTACATTGTTTTGCTAGGAAAAAAACTCTAGGATCAAGTAGAGTGTAGAGTCAAGCATATTAGAGACACTCAACATGGAGTGAATTAGCATATTGAAATTATTAACTCATTTTCCATTTCTTGGAACTGTAGAGAAATATGCTACACTAAAAACCCACTTAACTACTCTTGCCATTGGTCAATAATTAGGCCAGGTGAAGAGAGTACCCCAGAGTGCAGCATCCAATTCACAAATCCTTAGCGCAAGCTGTTACACGAAGTGTTTTACCTCTTCCATTTCAGCTCTTCCACAAGTTTCTGCTGCAGCAGTATTCCTTTATTCACTCAGGAGACTGGGTCCAGTCAAGTTTCAGGTTCACGGCCTTTAAAGAAAGAAAGAGGGGTCTTCAAACTGCGTTGCCAGCACAATGGCTCAACTTTTGCGGTGACCCTTATGCGTTTTTTTAATGCCTGGAATTCAGAGAGCAAAATGCATCACTGAAGATGACAGGCAGTCATCTTGGCAACTGGATTTTTATAGATCATTCTGAACTTGTGGTAAGGTTTTTCATTATTTCTGCCTTGGTTATTCAACACCAGCTGCAAGGTGCCACTAGTGATGTACAGCCCCTTGGAGACAGACATTTACCCAGGACTGTCACAAACAACCAGCACCTAGATATCCTAATAGGTAGACTCAGTGCTGCGAGCTGGTTAGCGTGCTGAACTCCCAATATCACAGCAGCAACACATCTGACAACGTTGCAACACGCAATGTGCACACTAAAGCAGCTGAAATCTAGCCAGCTGCTGAGTTACTTGCCTTTCTGCTCACTGCGGTTAGAGAAAATGAGTCTGCTTCAAGGGAAAGCAGTCCAAGTTTTACACCACTGAACGGGGGTCCAAGCAGCCAGATTGTGTGCACACTCTCCCCTTTTCTAGTGCTCCTGAATGATGCTAGGTAACAAGGGTCTCTCTTGGCTTCTATCCCATCGCTATTCCCCAGCCTCCCTGAAGCCTGTTCATGAATCCTAGTGTCACATTTCTTAATCTCAACACTGTCATATTTCAAGCTCATAATGAAATGTGAGACAGCAGAAATGTAATCTCTTCACAGTTACTATAACACATCCACACATTAATTTCCTGTTTAATCAATTATAATACTTCTCAAAAGCAATTTTTCCAGGGAAATGCATAAAGCCAAAAAGATTTCCCTAAACAGTTCAGTCAAACCATATTTGGCAAGTTTAGTTTAGATACATGCTCGAGGAGAAAGTGATACTTCAAACTTAATTGGAAAAAACACCACATGCTATGTGGAGATTTAATACCAGTTATGAAAGACCACAGCACCCAGCTTTTGCCACATACTTTGCTGCACTGTACTCCCCTGAATAGCTTTCACTTGCACTTCATTCCTTTTGACAATTACCATCTAAACATCAAAACGGACAAGCTGTGCAACACAAGAAAACATGAACATCAAGAAAATGAGATGCCATTAAGAACAGCAGAACAGTGATCTGGTCAGCAGCTCCTCAAGGGTGTTCCTGCTACTCAGGAGACTCACAGAACTTAACATTATTTCAAAAGGGGTTTAATTAGAAAGGTTCCTAATAAAAAGTTACTTGCTACGGCTATTCCAGGCTTTAAAGTATTTCTTCTGGCATACACAGGTAGCAGTATGTATTTAAAGTTACACACCAGTGTTCTACCAGCCACCATGAAAAGCTGGAATCCTTTCAAGGCTGCCTGCAGTATTTCTTCCATGCACTGCACCACTTCCCCCCCACACAGCACCTCTTCATTTCATTTTGTGTTCATTACACTTAATATTCAGCCCATAATTTCAGGAAGTCTCCCCCAATTAATAACATGCAGATTTATGCACTTCTCTGGCTTGCATACCTAATTTCCCCCATACAGTTTGTCTGCTTCACTCTAATTCCTCTGATGTTTACTTTATCTTAATAGCCTTGCAAAGTTAAAGGAACTATCACTTCATTCATTATTAATTTCTCCTAAGTATCTCCAATTATTTCCCTGAATAGATTGGTACTTTCTGACATTTGTTATTGATTGTTTGGAAGCAAACTTCCAATTCCCAAAGCAGCACCATTTTCCTAGCTCAAAACTTGAATATGAACAGGTTTTTGTAAAGCAGCCTCGGAGGTGGCACTCCTGATATCACCGTTTTAGCGCAGTTCCAAGGTTTCAATCACATCACCACACCCTCCATCCTCTGGCTTAGAAACTTTCAAGGCTGAAATGGGAAATTTAATCTCTTTCCTGAGAAACTGGAAAAGAAGTCAAATCTGGCTCTTGTGGAACCATCAAGCTACCCTTTTGCTTTGCTTGAGCTCTCATCTCTGGAGGGAAGGGATCAGCCTAGAAAGCTTTCCAAGATCTTAGATCCATACAACAGTCCACCAGAAATCCATTGCTGAGCGGCAGCCAAGCTGTGTTTAGGCTGAAGAGGTATTCTGGCCCAGGACAAGATAGGGTTCATTAGAATGACAGCTCTAAAAAGTGTCTCAGCCACCAGCAGACAGAACTATGCCCAAAGGGGACAGCAGGTCAGCTGTCACATTATCCAGCTTTTCTTTGGAGCACACCCATGTTACCTGTCCGACTACGTGTTAGAAAGTGTAAGAGAAAGTTGAGACCAAGGAGGGATATAGGACTATAGAAAACCCACATAGGGGGTTAGCGTAGAAAGCAAGACAGTAAAAAGCCTTCAATAACACCCAACACACCTTTTCCTTACCCTGAGCTACGAGACTCTGCTCCATGCTACCTATGCAGTACTTTGCATTTGGAAATAACCAGGAAGCAGGAGTAAAGAATTTAACAACAACATCACACTAAGCAACCAAGTTTTCAGTACTTTTTTCATCTGTTTAACAAATGATTTAATAGGTATACAGTTCTGCCTGAGCCAAGTAACAAATCTTACCAAGCCAGAGGAGTTCAGTTCATCAAGTGCAAAGGAAGCTATCTTACAACACCACAGAGGTTAACACAAGATTAAGTCCTCGCTGCACACTGGGGAGAAGTCATCTTGAACCAATGCAACAGCTTATCCTTGAATATAAAGAAAAAGCTACTGATAAAACTATCTAGAAACAAACCCATCTCCTCAGGTCCTTGGCTGCAGCTTCCATATCCAGTACAAAGCCCAGCTTCACAGGGCACTGCTACAGCAGCAACTGCAAACCCAGCAGCTCACTGATGTGAGTTCCCCTTACCCACCAGGAAATGCAGCAACACAAGAACCCCTTCCCTATCTTCCCTTGGCATCTAAGGCAAGACAAGCTCAGACACGGTATGTTTTTCTGCCCCTTCTATCACACACACTGTCAAGGAACATCTGACTTCTAAAAGCATCCTTTACTTTGGGAGCTGTGTGATTGACATTTGCAGAAAGGAAAGAAAATGCAAATGGAAAAGAAGATGCAAGTGCAGGAACCCGCTCAATCTAACTGAAAAATAACTCATTTAGCAGAAATCGTTCCGAGAAATAAATGCTGTCAGAGCCAGAAGTCAAACAGTAAATAAGCCTTACCCAATTTAAACATGTATCCGCTTAAAAACATTCTTCACTGTAATGTAGGGTTTAAGCACTTAGGAAAATTACCAAGAGGTGTCAAAACAGTAAAAAGAAGTCTGAAAATAAAACTGCAGGTAAATAAATCCCCCACAGCTCTGCCAAACATGTTAGGCTCACTAACCAGGAAGATATACTTTAGTCAAGAGGAAGATTTTCCAGCCATACATGTACAGGGGCTGATTCTTTGCCATTTTCAAATTATCTTTGTGCCCTAAGCCCCAAAATCCATCCTCAATTCTGTGCCATTTAGTATCATGATACCTTTGCACTCAAGCATCCTTCAAATACTTGGAAGGGATAAAACAAGGGGTGTGGGGGTGATCTGCTATTCTGTTATTTGCATTTAACTGATACTCTAAACCATGCATCCCCTCAAATATTCATTTCTGGTGACTTTTTCTGCTGGCCTGCCTCATCCATGAGGAGTCACTGTACACATTCCACAGGTACATCTCCCCACCAAGAGGCAAGGCATAGTAACCTGGAACTTTTCCTGAAGCATGTGTAATAAAGCAAGCACACATACTAACTCATTAGAAATCCTGTAGGAGATACCAGTAGGATCAGATGCACTCTTTTCACTCCTCATAGCTGTACGCAGCATTAGTTGCTGACAGGTAAAGGACATGATGTAAATCACTCTTCTCCTCACCTCTTCAGGACAGTCAGTTACTTCTGAAAGTAAAGAACCTGCCAGACTACAAAAAAAACCCAGATCTTGACAGAATCAACTTCTTTCATTTCATTCAAGCTCCTCTCATCCTTCAAGAGTTAACTTGTGCAATACTCAGACATCCCCAAATAAACACATGCACATATGAAGACAGAACTGTGCTCTTCTGTGACCAGAATCTAAGACTTGTCAGTTGAGAGAGACCTGTTACACAGGTCTATTGACTTGTCTTTACTGTAACACACCACGGCCAGACCTTCACCGTAACAGCATTCAGACCCTCGTTCCACAAAGTCACCCACTAGTGATTTACAAGCCAAAGGAAAATCCCCATTCACTGTCAGCAGTACCAAGTCAAGCCCAGCAGAGCTGGGCTAAGCCTCTTTGGCAGCAAGCACTCCCACACTGGCAGCTGTGCAACGCTCCGGCAGGACCGATGCACACGTGAGGAAGCTCAGGAAAAGTCACAACATCTGCACGAAGACAACTCGACACCATAGCCTGTAGCGTTTATGACCAACTCCGCTTCTCAAATAGCCCCGGAGCTTGTCAGACATACAAGATTAATATCTACAAAGACGCCGAGCAATCCCAATGAATCAATAGACGCCGACAGACCTGCATGCTGAATTAAGCAGAGCCAACAAGTGTGTTGTAAGCACACCGTGTTTAACGATCAGATGAGATTTCACTTCTAACAAGATTACTCCTTTTCTAGCAGGTGTCCATGTACTGCAGACAGATTCCCACACAAGCAGCCATCACACACAAAGCCAGAACCACCTGCTCGTTAATGGAAATCCTATAGATGCACTCCAACTGAAGAAAATGCACTTGACCCCAGGTTTTATCAGTAGGGTCTCGCTCAACCCCTTCAAAGTGCAGGCCTCCTCAGCTCAGCAGTTGCTCCACTAGAATGACAGGCCCTGCTTCCTGAGCAGTTCAGTCACTAGAGGTGAAAGGAGCATTTGGTGCATGATCCAGGAAACCAGAATGTGGTTTACAATCCCCTGGAGGCCATAACAGCTTTGATCCCAGGGCATTTTGATCCTGCAATCCATAACCATTCCAAAGCATGCCTGGATCAACACTCAGCATTCACCTGAACAATGAACAGCGTTCAGCCCAACAGATCCCAAGCCACCCACAGGAACACACGCTTGATCATGCACCTCAATTACACCACACAATCCACACTCCGAAAGTCTATACAATCAGCTGAAATCGGTTTAAACAGAGCAGTTTGCCTAAGATTCCAGTACTCACAAGCACTCACCGGTTGACAGGAAAAAGATCAAATGCACTGAGCAGCTATTTGTGCAACAACAATAGGATGGCTTGCCCTCCAAGCACTATTGAAGTTAATGCTTCTCTCAGTTCTGGTATTTTTCATTGACAGCCATGATCTTAGAAAGCAGTAAACCTTCTCAATCCCAACTGTACCCCAACAAGAGATATTAACACAGATTCGAGTCGGCCTGGGAAAAACACTAACCAGTAGGACAGTGGGAACATCTCACTTTCTCTTGTCCTCCTCCTGATTTGGTGTCACTATTGCTTTCTCATTCATCTTCTCCTCTTTTCTAAGTGTTTAATCTGCTATAAAATTGTTTTCATGGCAGCAGTGAATGTTACTCTGTCTTACAATATGCATTATCTGCACTGGGTAAAGGCTTTTGCTTTCTGTATGCAAATCCAAACCTTGCCTGCTGGCAATCAAGGTGCACATCCTCACAGCTGCAGTGAGCTGTACTTCACATCGGTGAAGGGCACAAAAGCCATTTCCCACCAAAGTTAACACATCCCTTTGAATCCAGCCCTACAGAACCAGAGGCCAATCTCTGAATTCAGCCTGAGCTGGGCCAGAACACAGGAGGTCAGGTAGCTTTGTTCTGACCCATACCTACTGCTGTAGCTGTTGAGCACAGGAAATAAAGGCTTGAGCAGGCACGGCCAATTGCTGCTCCGACAGGGCGAAGAAAGCATCACAGAAGATACGCCTATTCCCCAGGAAAAACCTCTTTCAGGACCATCGAGTTATAAGTAACACTGGGGCAATTAGAGAAAGACAGGGTATTTTTATTCTCCCTAGCTTGTAACATTAAAAACCAAGGGATTCAAGGTCAGTATTTTTAATACTCAAACCAAGGCAAGAAGCAGGGACAATTTCCTCAATATCCTCAAATAACTTGGTACTGAATCAGGTTTGCTGCCCATCCCTCCCGCATCAAGGCCTCCCTTCCAAGCTGCTTCCAGCCATCTCAGATTTTCCCAACTCACGCAAACCAGCTTGTCAGAAGCTAAGTTTGACTTCTACTTTTATGTAGACAGACAAGCTGTGAAATCAGGGTAACTTTAGACTTGCATTTTAGTCCAATATTTTTCAATTACCAAGCTGGGCTCATAGCTTTAAATACTGGCCACCATCCAAAGGCCCAAGCAGCCAAATTCCCCAAAAATAAAGCATACACACACTCCATAAGGAGTCTCCTAGCCTCAGAAACAAGCAGCTCGTCCTCAAGATCACTTCTGAGGTGCCAATTGGTCCTCCTGCCACCAGCTGGCTGATTAGGACATCAATTGTCTGATTAGATCAGCTCCCCAGCCACCCTCTCCTGGCAGGACTCACATGCCTAGATCTAAAACTGTGGCCCATTGCAATTGCTTAAGGACCAGCCAAAGGGGCAAGATAGAGGAATTCTCAGCCCAAAACCAAAACAGTGGTCACCTGCACAGAGGCAACCCAACAGCTTAAAAAGCCAACTCAGAGGAAAGCCCAGGATGTTCCTCCCCTGCACTGCAGCCTGGAAAAGTTTCTCACTTTAGCTATTTATGCACAACCATCTCATCCAGCACAGCAACTCATTTACCAATGTGTCTTTAGAACCCACTACATTTTCAACTTGCCAATTTACCACAGCAAGTAATCACAGCATCGGAGACTGCTCAGAGGAGCCTATTCCTCAATCTGTCAATGCAAGGTCACATGATTAGCCAAGAAAATCTATACAGAAAGGAGGAGAAAAACCTACAGAGCCAATCCTCAGTCACTTAATCACAACCACTCCTGCTATCAGCATGTGAAGCTACACTGCCATGGCAACCACAAATCCTTTAGCTCAGGGGACAGGACAGCACAAAAGGAGGCACTTGTCTCCACATTGTTAGCTGGGTAATTGGTCCTGCTGTGCAGGGTCAGTTCTAAGAAAGATGACAGCAGGTAGAGCCTGTCTGGTTAGATACCAGGGCCACCTTATCCTTGGAACAGATCTCTTGGATTTATTAAACACTTAAGAGGTTAGTGAGCTGTGAAAACCCGATTCACCACCACTGCAGTCCACTGACTAGAAACTTCCTCCTGTGCTTCATCAACTTTTCATTATCTTTCGGTGGTTTTTGAGGGAGGGAGGCTTCAAGGATTTAAGATGCTGCAATTTTCAGGCTGCAGGAACCTTCCAAATCAGTCACCCTTTATGGTAGCAACCCCTTCAAGAACAAGAGCAAATCAGCTGGAGCAGATTTTTTTATGCTGAACTCTTCAGGAAGTTCTCAGGACAGACCCAGTCTTGCCACAAGCCCTTACTTCTGTTTGTCCGCAAACAAATCAGCCAGTTCTAAAGCATTGCTTCCCATGCTCCTTATTTCCACATTCAGCTATTCTCTCACAGAGAGAACACAAACCCCAACCTTGTCCTTGATCTGGTACAAACTGAAGATCTTCAGGCGAAGAGAGCAGATTAGCTGAGTAGCACAGTTCAGTACAAGCTCTGTCAGCATGCACTCTGCACAAGCAGCTGATGACCTGGGAACTGTCACTAGCTCCAGAGTCCAAGATGAGTAACAGATGGATTGCAGAGAGCAAGCAACATTCAGAAGTGGTCAACAAATAAATACTGCAGTATCAAAGCCACTTCAGCAACAACTACTTAGAGCCTAGCTGCATTAGAAACACCTACCTTCCCTCTGAAGCAGACAGCATCAAGGACCATAACCACATCAAATCTGTTGGCAATATAGTAAGAAAGCTTCTTCCCCACACCACAGCTTCCTTTCAGCCAGCTCTCAGACCCTTTAGAGAAGCTTTTGCAAAGCAGTCTACTCAAAAGTAGCTAGAAGGCATCTTCTCTAGCAGAGCTGCAGAAGAGGGTTGCTACTGTGCCTCCTGCAGCCTGGCCATGCTTTAGACCAAATCCATTCCACTTCTCCCTGGAGTCCAGCATGCTTTAAGCCACAGGCCTGAAACTGAGCTACCTACTTAGTCCACTGCAATATTCACAACTGAGGATTACTTTTGCCACCCAAAGGCACATGCTGCAGCTCATCTCCTCTGCCTTCCCCAGACCCCTGCCCATCTACAGCATGGAGTCTAGGGCAGGAAAAGGGCAGTGCCTCTTGAGTACGTAGGTGCACCGAGCCAGAGTAGCTTCACAGATCAATGGCTCAAAGTGTATTATTTTCCAGTACATTTTAACAAAGCTGGACCTCCTAGCTCTGACTTAGATCAAACACGTGGGCTTCCATGGCAGTGGCACTGAAAGATATCCTACCTCATGGTAATAGATAAAGCCACAGCAAGGATGCGATAGAAGAAACCATTTTAAACACAAAACCAGCAATAGACATGAATCATGTTTTAACATTTCATATTAATAATGCCTGGGGATTTCTGGCTTCTGTTGTACATCTTACTCTTCAGCTAACCTGTACAGATGACATAACACCAAAAATATTAGCTGTACTATAAATACCCACTCATTTCTACTTCAGCATGCATACTATGTATAATGACTGTGCCATTTTAAAACTTCAAAATTCTGTTTTACAGGCCTTCACTTCAGCATAATGTCCTCATAAACCACAATGGCAGTGCAGCGTAAGAGAGGACTAAATTAAAAATTAATGGGCCTTGCCAGTACCAAGCTTTTAGAGCCAGTAAAAAGCAGAAGGACAGTCCTCCCCTCATGCAAGACTCCTGCTCATACAAAGCCAAACATACCCTTCCCCATCCCAGGTTGAACAGCCAGCTCCATGCTGCAACACATTTATTTTCCTCATGCAGTTAAAGCTTTTTACAGAAAGCTCCCCACAGATGCCTAGAAAACAAGTCAAGATGGAATTCAACAGATTGCAGATGGCTAAAGCAATAGTCTTCAATTCAAACCAATTTATTTTAAAGCTCAGACACTCAATTTTGGAAACTTCCATTTGTACCCAAGTCATCTTCCCCCATTTTTACTACCTGTACTCAGTGTGTTAAATATATACAGCTTCTCATAACTACCTTTTAAAAGGCATTCTAACCTCATACAACTCCCACTCCAAAGCTGTACCACATCACTGTAACTCCAGTCCACTCCCACTCCAAAAGCAGCTACTCCAGTTCATTGTTTCAATACCAATAACCATCAGGAGCTGGCAGACCACTTCTCTTTGAAAGACACCACTTCCAAATTTCTCACTAGCATGAACAGGAAAAGTATTGCAGCATACCCTGTTTATACAGACTTGGACCTGACAGTCCTGCAGCATGTGTTATACCCAATTCTTATTTGTTATCAGATTGCTCTCACCAGGAAGCTCTGTCCCCGTTCAGCACCAGACCATGCACGTACAGTGTTTCAGCATGCCCTCGCAGACAGAAGTGACAGGCCAGAACCCTCTGGTGCTCTTCAGAGGGAAGAAAACATTATCCTGATCAAACCGCCCTCAGGCACTTCAACCAGATAAAAGGCACAGGCTTGCATGAATTACTACAGACCTCTTGGGGCTGCCTGGACAAATGCCACAGTCTTTCATGAAGTAACAAGACATGCTGTCTTCATTCTCTCTCATTGTTGCTTCTGTTCATCTCCCTCCTATCTCAAAAAGCTCAGTGGCCTCTTAGGGAAGTCGTGGGAGCACTGTCATGTGGGGATATCTACCAATAAAACATTCAGCTGCCTCTATAGATGATGTTGGGAAACCTCTGAAGACAGCCTGTGCTTTCCGATTCCGTAACTGACATGCTCTGCACCCACCCTCCCACTTTTTCTTTCCCCATCAGTAGCCAAACAGTAACACAGCAATTAAACTACTGAATGTGTTACAAGGAAGTGGTGTCACTTTCAAACACTAAAAAAAATGAATTAAAAGGCAGGACACATCTAACGACCAAGTCATTAAAACAAAGCTGTCAGCTCAAGCACTTGGAACAATGCACTCTGCCCCCCTAAGCTGTGCTGCACTTTTGGTGTAAGCAACTGTCTTCACCTTGTCCCCCTCTACTTCAGCTAATATTCATTGCCAGCATCTTCCTCCTACAGCGTGCGACACTTCAGTGTACAAGTCCACACAGAAAAGAGACTTCAGACAGCATATGAAAAGACAGGCATTTCCAATCATTTTTTAGGACAACCTAAAGTCACCTCTGGAAGTGTTCACAGAACTCTCTGGAGGCTTAGTAAGCTGAAAAAGTTACCTATGAATGAGGATTTAAGGAATTACTTCAACATGTCCTGAAAAATAAGACACTTCAAGGGAAATTGTCCATCAAGAAAACCCAGACAGGGACACCCAGCCCCAGGATTTCAGCAGATACTCCATCAACAGCAAGAGGAGCACAAAGCACTGCTTAGCATTTCTAACATGCCGGTACTACAGTCCACAGCATGGAAAATTCAATCACCTAGGAAACCATTTCAGAGATCTGCTGGTGTCCAGGGATAAAATGCAGAAGCATGTGAACATAATTACTCAGAGGCATCCACAACTTGTGCCCTTTGGAGAATCTGCTGGAGAGCTGACAGTTTCCATAGAAACACCGGGGAAAAGCTCAGACCAAGCTTCCTCCCAGCTGTTTCACTTCCGAGAGCAAGCCAAGGACCAGCAATAAAAGGAGTTCTCCTTTGTTAAGTGCAACAACTGGACAACAACTCCAGAAGAGAAAAATATTCACCTGACCAGAGGTGGTTCTCAGGGGTGATCAACAACAGCCCTCTCCTGTAGTGACCTGTTTTACTACGATCTGCTTTGCTTGTTGACAGCAACTCCCTTCAAAGACATGATCACTTCATCAGCTCCAGAACATAGTTTTCTAGCAAGCTCCAAGTCCTTACAGCAACATAAACCACTGAACTTGTTAGCCAATCTGGAACCTTGAGACTGACAGAATGAATCCTCTCCTGCCTAAAAGTTGG